>CAOLHI010004295.1:0-125181 GCA_948474755.1 Ctenosaura bakeri | reverse complement strand
AGGCAGAGTGGTTTTGCTTCTCCTCAATTCCTCTTCACATGTTCATTATACCTTAAAGCAGAATACCTGAACAGCTTGGTCCTTTAAGCCCTGCCATAACAACAACACAGGACACAGGTTGTGTATTCCTTCTAAAGATTACCCCACCTTCAGACTAGCTGATTGTGGGAAACCCTTCTGATAAAAAGTTATTTAATTCCATTGAATTTATCATTATTAATATTCAAGAGTCAGTGAAACAATAAAATTCCAGACACATCCTTGGGAATTCTGGTTTCCTAAGTCCTAGATGGTTTTGGAAATATCAAGAATGATCATGTCTTACTTCAGTAAAATATATTCAAATAGCCCTTTTACAGAGGATATTGGGCAGATGAATAAATGACGGTGATTATGATATGTAAGGACTACTCCACATGATGTTGAACGTGAATAAAACATATTGGCTGTGGTGCATAAGGGCTCAGACAAACCTAAGTAACTCACAAATGCTCTGGAACAGTGTTGGGAATCAGATGACACATCAGATGTTTCTTGGAATTGCAACTCCAGCAGCTTTAGCCAGCATAGCCAATAGTAAGGAATGCTAGGATTTGTAGTCCAGTAACATGTGGAGAGCTGTATGGTTCCTCACTTTGCTCTCTCTCTCTCTCTCCCTACCTATTATCCACCTATTTTCATTTTATTTCATTTCTTTGCCACCTTTCTCCTGGAGAGGAACCTACAGCAGTTCACAAAAAGAATCAAAACTTAACAATAAAAATTAATTAAAAATCATCATATTTAAAACAGTATAAAATCATTTGAAAGGCATACAAAAGTTTTTTTAAAAAGCACCCCACATAAGAATCCTCTCTCTGAGGAATTATATATTAAAAGCCTGCATAAAAACAAAAAAGGTCCAAACATCCTCTTCCCATATATAGTAAGCCATATATGACTTGAGCCTCTGTGCAAACACACATACTGTGTGCCATAGCATCAACTAAAGGAATCAGAATTGCTTGCTGTTCTGTAGACTCAGAATGTTCTACACTGAGCATATCAATCAGAAGTGGGTAAAATGGAGTCCTGGGGTCCATGTAGCCCCCAAGGTTGGTTTTGCAGGCCTCAACACCTCCCTCTGTGCTGCTTGGACTGCCCTTTTTCTGACCAAAGGGAGGGAGTGCACTGCATCTCCCAGAAACTTCAGGAAGCAGCAACAGTTTACCTTCTAAACAAAGTGGAGGGTTGCCTGCACTTTTAAACATTTTTTTTAAAAAAAACCTCTCCCTCTCCCTCGCCCCCCCCGCCCCGTCTGTGTATGTGTGTGTGTGTGTTCCAGTAAATTTGGCCCTAGACTTGCTGGAGTTGCCCACTTCTGTTATAAATACTTTCTACCTAATAATAGTGGAAATCTATTACCTGCTATTGCAACAAGAAACCAGCATGTTTTCACCAATTCTCACTGTTTCTACCTTCAATATATCAAGAAAGGAGGCATCTTATTGAGTGCTGCTAATCAGGCAATTTGCCTGACTTATTGCTGTATGTTATTTTACAGACATCAGATTCTCTTCCCTCTTGAGCAAAGCTACCACCTTCTGAAGACCTAATGCTTGAAAACCTAATGCCGTGGATGAAATGGACTTGAATTTGCCAAGTCATCAATGACAGTTCTGGTTTGGGTAGCAAGTTCCTTGTTAGCTCAGTGCAAACTCTTTGATTTATTTATAGGTTCCTCTTCTAAAATCATAGAACCATAAAATGGGAGAGCATTGCAAGCAAACTTAAATCATGAGATCATCTAGTAACAAATCCATCAACAAAAATAGGCATCATAATAACTGCAGCAAATAATACATTGATAAACTTCTCCCCCAGCTCGAACTACCAACCAGAGAGGCTGCAAATCAAGCAAGGGTTAAGCATTAAATAGCATTTTGAAGCTTCTCAGTGATAGTCACTGTCATTCCCCAGAGCACCCAATGGGATATTTTCACTTTCATTTGACAATTTTGATATTATTTCTCCAGTTTACAGATACTTTTAAATACACAAATATATGATCACTGCTACTGTGACAAGAACTCAGAAAAAGTTACTTTCAAGGATTACTATTCCTCCGATCCCCTCACTAGTATGATCACAGGCCATGCTGACTGATTATGTGAATGGTAATGTAAAAGGTAACTTCTCCAAACTATGGACATAACACTGTGGTATTCTGTTGGTTTGAGTGCCTCTGTAACTGCAGTTACTAATGAAGTGATTATCACCCCTCTGACTGAAGTCCTAATGAGATCCCATTACTAGTTAGTAAAATTTCTGTCCCCACAGGTACCATGTCCCTGCTGTGAAAAAATGCTTTTATCTTTACTGTACAGATGGAATAACTGATGCTCTGAAACACATGGATATAGTTCAAAAGAAAATCATCAGTCCTTTAGTCTGAACCCTGACAAAAGAACCTGAAGGGATTTAGAATTTTGAAGCTGCCTGCTGAAATATTGCCATCCGGAGCATAGGGCAAGTGCCATTGTATTACTCTGGTTATGTAGCAGCTGATCACACTGAATGCTGAAGCATTTGGAAAAAAGTCCCCATATAAATCTCTATTCATTCCCCTGCCTTCTACAACTAGGCTGACAGCCTTTGTGCTTGCAAACAAAAAATTTAAAATGATAACCTTAGCCTAGAAACTTAAACCCCAATTGTTTGTTCCTAACTGGAGTAGATCTGAATTAATGGCATCTTGCTAAGTTAAAACATACATTTCATTGATTAAATGGTTCTACTGTAGTCAGGCCTAACTGGATTTAGGCCAAAGTCTCCAATACAAATCTGAATCTGACCTAGGAAGTTAAGAACAGCAACAAAGAAGTTCATAATTTAGAAGCGCGATTCATTCATCTGCAATCCTGCCTGTGTGCTGTTCACAGGAGTGATCAGTGGTGCATCAATGAACTAGCCTGGTTCAAAAGGAATGTTTTTTCCTTAAGCTGTGAGATGTGAATAAAGCTACTCAAACTTTAAATAGAATTTCTGTTTTGGAGGCCCATCATATAAGCAGATTTTATTGGCCTGAAACTGTTGCCTTCTAGAGTGCCAGAAGTTTAAATCATAGTGTGGAGGGAAAGCAGAGGGATACAAGATCCCTGGGCTGATTTAGGTATCATGGCTTATTATTTCCTCTGCTTGTTAAGAATTTTTGGAAGGAATTCTGCATTCCTGCAACCCTGCAGATATTTTCAATCAAAACAGCAGGTGGCAGGAGCCCTAGCAGTGCAAACATCTGGGGTAGGAAGAGGAAGTGGCTTTGTTATTCCCACAACTGTGCTTGTGCATTCCTCAGAATGACACCTATTGTATGAAATGACCTAAGCTTTGCCTGAAAGCCTCATGGAATAAACATTGCTCAATTCACAAAAGAGATCTCACTCTTTCAAGTCCACACTCCATTCCATGCAACCACAGATGAGGATAAGCTAGCATTCTCTTTGAAGCGAATGCTACCTGGTATCCTTACATACATCTACATCTATACCTGTATCTATACAACACATATATGCATGACCTCTTCATCATTTTAAAATGTGCACTTTTAAATAAAACTTTAAATAAAACTCTGCGCATCTTCAGATTTTTCACTTTATATTTCTCTTGATAGTTTCTATATGTAATTGTTCAGCATTTGGTTAAAAACTATATATTAAAAAACTGATTTGCATGTACACTCTCTCAGCACAGAAACAGTGCATCTGCAGTACATGGTTGCATCAGTTTAATATCACTTTAACGGTTGTGGCTCCATCTTATGGAACCCAACTTTTGTAGTTCTGAGGAGGTATTTAGAAATCTCCACTAGAGAACCTAAGCATACTTCCTTGTACTACAGTTTCCAAAATAACTTCATTATCAATCCTACTTCTTCAGAACGGTTGTTCAGTGGAGTGCACTAGAATTCCAAATACTCCACTGCACTAAAAATCCCAGGATTCCTTAGGAAGGAGCTATGGAAGTTAAAATAGTATCAAACTGGTATAACTAGGTACTGCTAAGGCACCTTTAGCCTCTCTACAGTTGCAAAGAAATAAATCCATCCAGCATGGAAGCTCCAAAACCAAAGTTCTAAGGTGCAGCCAAAGAGTGTGAGTCAAAAGTAGGGTATAAGCCTCTTTTAAAGAATTCTAACTGCAAACCCCAGGATTCCATAGGATGTTGAAAGTGGAATCATAGTGCTATAACAGTGTAGTGTGGAAATGGCCTAAGATTTCTTTTTAGTCACATTCCTGTCCATTTGGAGCTACAATGTGAATGAATTATTTTGGCTTTGGTTATGGACATTAGACCATTCACAACATGGCTAATCTTACATGGGTTGGTCTTGGCACCTGTCCTGACTATGTTCTCCTGTAGGCCTAACCAACTATTGAAACTGTGCTGTTGACTCACTTTCAATTGAATTGTCGTTCAAGTAGAGATGCTCCAGCCTGTGACTGATATAGGGGATGCTGGTGAGGTTGTTGTGCGCCAGGTGCAAGACCAGCAAGTTAGTGAGGTTGAAAGAATTCTTGGGTAGGCCTTTGTCAGAGAGCTTGTTATAGCTAAGCCTGAGGAAGGCCAAGTTGGCGAAATCTTTAAAGTAGTTGTTGGGGATGTTATCGATTTGGTTCTCATCTAGGAAGAGCTGGTGAACTGCTTTGGGAACCCCAGGTGGCATCTTTTGCAGCCTGTTGTGAGCTAAGTTCAGCTGCATGAGGTTCTTGAGCCCCCTGAAAGTATTCTTTTTGAAGTCTCCATCATTCAGCTCATTGTGATGGAGGTCTAGGAGGATGAGATGATCCAGCTTGTTGAATGCGTTATCAGGGATTCGGTTGATCCTGTTCCTGCTCAAACGAAGCTGCTCCAGGTTGGGGGGCAGATTGTTGGGTACTTCCTTAAGATGATTCTTCTCCATGTATAGAAAGACCAGGCTCTCTAGCTTCTCCAGCACTTGTGAATCTACTGTCCCAATGCGGTTGTTGTCGAGATTGATCCACCTCAGTTCTGTGGCATTCTTGAAGGATTCCTCAGAAAGCTTATCAATGAAGTTGTTCTGTAGGTAGACATAGTGGATCCTGGCTGGGATCAAGGGCACTTTTCTCAGATTGCGGCTATCACAGTAAAGGGCTGAAGGGAAATCTGGAGGGCAGTAGCATTCTCTAGGACAATCTGGGAAAACTGAGGGGGGTCCTGGTGGCAGAGGTGGAGGCAACTCTGTTGGTTCAACTGGTTCAAAGGGTGCTGGAGTAGGACGCTTCTTTGGAGGCCTGGGGCGCCTCTGTCCATTCACCTCGCAGACCAGCACAAGAATGAGTGGGAAAATCAGTCTGGCAACCCCCTTCATGGTCTAGATAGTTACCTGCTAAGAGACAAAAGGAAACATTAAGAATGGGTCCATCTATCCATCCATCCATCCATCCATCCATCCATCCATCCATCCATCCATATACATATATACACACTTGCAAATGTGTGTGTGTGTGTGTTTCAATTTGACTCAACATTCTCCATCATACACTGTTGCTATATTCCTCTCTGGTCCTATGTTTGTCTGATCAAAGTATCTCTAAGAGCTATATCCACACTAGACGGTTATAGTGCTATTGTTCCACTTTCAACATCCTATGGAATCCTTTGAGGTCCCTCCCTAAACTGCAAACCCCAGGATTTCATAGGATGTTGAAAGTGGAATAATAGCACTATAACAGTCTACTGTGGAAATGGCCTAGCAGTGATAACAGGGATGTTAAAAATAGAATAAAATTTTTTAAAAAAACCAGATTAAAAAGCATCGTCAACTAAATAGACCTTTTGATGCTCAAATTTAGTCATATTTTAGGCTGCCTTGTTTAGTTATTTATCCATTTTATCATTTATTTGTTGAATTTATGTCCTGCTCTTCTCCCAAATGGGACCCATTTCATCTTCATTAATTATTTTGTGGAATTTTAGTTGGTCCTAATGAAAGTATTGTCCACTTGTGTGTTTTGTGTTTTGTTCTCTTTTAGATAAAACATAGACAAGTCTGGATAATTCCATTAGCTAGCAGTATGTCTCAAGGCACTCTAGTCTAGTGGGATTTATGCCAAACTCTCAGCTAGCAGAACATAAATATAGGATTGCACCCTGAAACCTTCACTGTCCTATATGTAAATTGCTGTGAAGTTCTGGTAGATCAGCAGTCGTTTTACTTCTTCTCTAGAGATGCAAAGCCTGGGGGAAAAAATGGAAGAATTCAGGGAGGAGGGAGAGGACTTAAAAAAAAGAGGAGGCCAAACACAGCACAGCTTCATTCTGCATGGGTCCCAGCAGCTGGTGAGAGCCCATCCCTCCATTTCAACTGCCTCTGATGTAGCTTCTTAAGGACATAAGAATGACCAGGCACAGCTCTATCATGCCTGGGCTCTAACAAATAGTGACAGACCCTTCCTCTATGTTCCAACTGCCACTGCTGTGGCTTCTGAAGGGAAAGGAGCTCTCATGCTTCCTTGTACAAAGGTTCTGTAGAGACCAGTAGAGAATGATGTATGCTATCACATTATCTCTGGCTTTTAGAGGCTCCTTCTATTCTTAGCATTAAACCCTACAGTGATTCATTTTAGGTAGGGTGAGAAAAAAGGACAGGTTAACTGGCCCTCCACATGGCATTGGACTGCAGCTCCTATTTGTCCTCACCAGTGGCTTTTCTGGCAAGGGTTGATGGAAGTCCAGCAATATCTGGAAGACCACAGGTTGCCCAGTTCAGTTCTACAGTGCTGGCTACCTTGTTCAAGAAAAAGGTCAGGCTTGTGCTTAATCACTTTCTGCTACTTACATTCATCAAACTTAGATCCCTCCATATTTTCAATTTTCAAAATTCAGCTTCTTTGAAAAAAAAATCTACCATTTAGGTTTTACATTGAAATGTGGGAATAATGAGTTTTGATAAGTGGAATAAATTACACCAATATACAATATATTAAAAGGTACTGTTAGAAATCATCTGTCAGAAGTTTCCCAATGCTAACTGTCAAATACTGTCAAATATTACAAGTTATATATCAAGAATTGACTTATTGCATATTAACAGTATGTATGAAGCTGTTAAAAGCTCACATGCATCTGCTGCCTACATCTGCTCCCTACATGAGTTATGACCTTAAGTATTCAGGGAACATAGCACTAAGACAGTGAATAAATGGGAAACATTTGCTACCCAAATTAGGAGAACCAGATTTTAAGGAGCAGGAGTACTGCTGTCATTCTGGGTTTTTTGTTTTTGTTTTGCAGATTTACCCAGATCTATTTCCAGCTGCTTTTTGGCCCTTACTCAGGGAATAATATTTAAGTACTTACCCCCCAGAAAAAAACCCTATGAAATTCATGGGGTTGCCATAAGTCAACAAGAAACTTGAAGATGTGTGCATGTGCACAACCATAGTTAATCATTATCATTAATGCCTGTCTTGCAGTATCCTAAGGTCACAATTCACAGATTGCCAGATTGCCTCTAACTGATCCACAGACATGAGAAAAAGTATAGTCATTGCCTCCAACCTCCTGCTCTTCCATAGCCTTCTTACCCACCCTTATCTCCCACCAGCTCTTGTAGGACAGAGACAGGGAGGAATAAGTGAAGTGAGGCTGAAGCTGCACTTTCCTTCACAGCTGCAGATCCAGTAAAAGAGGGAGATTTGACTTCCACATTGTGGCCTGACAAGCCTGCCTGATCTGTTTTGGATGATTTGGATGACTGCATGATCTAAGTCCCAGTTTTGCAATCAGCACTTAGTAAAGTTGCTTTTGGAGACTACAACCCCCAGCTTTCCCAACAACTGCTCATGATGGCTGGGGCCTTTGGGAAGCTGTAGGACAAAGAGTAGCTTTGCCAAGCTCTGCAGCTAAAGTCTTCAGTAAGAGGATGTTTCTTGAACTAAGGCATTTCATGAAAACATGACCTCCCAATCACATGCTTGCATGCTAGACTGAATTCATTTGTTTTTTCATCTTTCTCTTCCAGTTTGACATTTCTTCTCCTTTTTTACACAATACAAAATGACAAGAGATTTGCATAACAAACACTGCATTTGAAAATCCTTTATGCCTGTTTAACTTGCTATTGTGTTTCTATTTCTCTTTATAAAATATTCTACGCATGGCTACCCAGTGCTGGAAATGCTCTGGATTCTTTTACTGTGTCTTATCTGTCAAATTCTCCTTTATGAAAAATGTTGTCTTATCCCTACAGGCAAGAAGTGTTGGGAAGATCATTCTCCCTTTCCCTGCCCCTATCTTTTGCAATATTATATTTTGCTATTACAAGATGCACAAATAATATACATATTTTTTTCTGATTTATGGATTGCTTTTAGTAGAACTCATTTCATGCTGTGGACAGGTGACGCAAGAACTGAAATACTGAAACTTCATGTTTTCCCTCCAAATAAATATTGGAATTAGGCATTTTCTACCAAAAGCAGGTCCAACAGGCAAAAATGTTTCAACAATTGTAAGAGAAAGAATCCATGATTCTTTTTGTATAATAAGATAGTATACAAAGATTTCTCACTAATGAACAGTGATAATTAGCAGCTGTTTCCTCAGTACTTAATAGCTAAACAAATAACTAAGCCAATAACTTTTTTTCCATCCAGGGCACATCTACCAACCAGTAGGAGACTCAGACCAATGTTCTATAAAATCTCTGTGTGTAGGGAGGGTGAATGTCTGGCAAGGAGAAAGGCACATTTGTATATTTGATCTGCATACCACCCTCTTCCTCAAAGGAGCTTCACCATACATGGTTCTCCCCTTCTCGTTTTAGCCATACAAGGATCTTGTCAAGTAGACTATCCCGGGCGACTGTCTTCATGCAAAGATTTTGAGTTTGGGCTTTCCAATCAGACACTATTGTCCATTGCAGAACACTGGCTCTCGTTCACAGAGATGGGAACAAAGAGGCAGGATCTGGTTGGTGATTTACACTGGTGTAAATACTGTTGAACATGCAGTTGTGCTTTTTGGATGTTTCACAAGGGCAATATCCTAATCAGAGCTATGTGAGTGGTGTTACACTTGCTTAACTAATGCAGTAAGTATTTCGTTGTTTAGGCCTTCACTCAGACATGGTCCCTAGTAGAGATTAACAATCTGTAGCTAAATACAGCCCTGCAAATAGCTGCCAATTTTTGTGCACAGCAGAGAATCATACAGTTGGAAAAAGCTGCAACAGCCATCAAGTCCAACCCCCTGCCATGCAGGAACACACACTCAAAGCACCCCCAGCAAATGGTCATCTAGCCTCTGTTTGAAAACCTTCAAAGAAGGTGACATTACCGTACTGTGAGGCAGCATATTCCACTGTTGATTGGCTCTTTCTGTTAGGAAGTTCAGTACTATACTCAATGCAGCCTAGAATCACATTGGCTTTTTTAGCTGCCACATCACACTGTTGACTCATGTTCAGCTTGTGGTCTACTAAGATTCCTAGATCCCTTTCACACATACTGTTTTCAAGTTCCAAACACATGCTCCTTCCTTTATGGAAATTTGCACTGCTGTTGTCATTGGTTTTGGGTATGTTGCTCTTATTTTCCATTGACTTAAAGCTACCCTATAAATGAGAGATCTTTATGAGCCCTGACTGTCAGATTGCCAATGTCTCTAACTGATTGAGGATATAGTCATGGTCTCAAACCATGGTCATTAACTGCCCTGGTCAGGTCTTGCATACTCAGTGTTGTGGCTTCCTTGACTGAATCAACTCAGCTTGGTTTGGTCTTTCTCTTTTCCTACTGCCTTCCATTCTATCAAGCATTATTGTCTCTTCCAATGAGGCATGTTGTCTCATATCCAACGTCTGCCAGCCTCAGTTTAGTTATCTTTGCTATACCTCCACATTTGTATAATTAATTTATCTCCCCATACTTTTTTCCAATCCTGTATGCTTCTCGTACCTTGAGAACTTTTCACACACAGACATATATTGACTATATGCCTGAGTGCATAGTTAACTCCTGCATCAAAGCTGCCTTCTTTCTGTTCTTTGAGGCTGAGACATTACATTGTGGTTGCCAGATCAGGAATAACAGAGGGGAAAAGATACTTGAAACCCTTTTTTTTAAACAATGATCTGGAAAAACACTTATTCTCAAGAGTGTCAAACTTCATACAGAAGAATAAGTGAGCCTTTTATGGCCACAGCTGTGAAGGAAATGTGAGCCAATTGTAACCAATACAGCAATGTCCTTGAAAGATACAAAGAACATGCAGGTGTGCAAGCATCAGAGAGAGGATGAGTGAAAGGTTAATGTCTCTTGGTTTTTCAAGTAAGAGGAAAAAGCAAGGATCACACAAGATTACAGATATACCTTTGTACTGAATATAAACAGCAGTTTTATTTTTTTCTAATGATATACAGTCAGCCCTCCACATTTGTGGGTTTAACTTTCATGAATCTGATTTTTTGCAAGGTTCTCCAAACCCTCCCCCTGACACCTCAGGTGCTTTTTTTTTCTGGTGGAACCTTCTTTCTCAGCAGCTCTGGTCAGGCTGTGCAGCCCTTTAAAAACATGCCTCTGGTCCTCCTCCTCCACTAGTCATGCTTGGTCAGCTAAGGACAGATCACAGCCTGGTTTCTTAGCACCATGAACCCTCTCCCAATGCCCCCACAACACAAGGAAGGAGATGGGTGACAAAGAGGATGTATAGGGCCACCATGCTGACTCACCCCATTCTCTCTTCTTTCCCTGACCTGGTTTGGACCCTGGGTGCCTACTTTCCCATCCATGCTTCACCCCCTTGCCCACAGACACACACACAAATTTTGATATTTATGATGTTTCCACTTTTGTGGAGGGTCTTGCACCACTATCCTTAGTGAATGTGAAGGGCTGACTGTATTTGCAACATTTAATAGCAGATATAACCATCCCTGCCCCTTTCCTGCCTAGCCTGAATCCTGTGCAAAAGAAAGGGGCCACTTCCTCGACATCTGTACACATGCCCAAAGCAGTGGCAGTTGGTGGCTTCTACATCTGTGGGGCTCTGGACTTTAGTCTAACTGGAAAACTCCACCCCAACTGGTTCAGCACCTTGGGTTGTTCCTTTAAAATGCTTTTGTGCCCCACTGCCATAGAAGCAAAAGCACAAAGGTGTAAAATGTGGGAATGAAAAAGGAGGAACACAGAGGGATGAGTGGGAAGCAGGATGAACAAAAATCTATCCTAAAGCAAAGAGAACCAACACAGTTGGGAATCACTTAATTTACAAGAGAAACTTGAGTTAAAGAGAGCAGAAAATACAAGCCACACACAGAAAATTACTATGATGCTGTTGCCTTCACTTGCTCCCTCAGTCGTTCTCCACTTGAGATATGAAGTAATAATTACTCACAAGGTATTGTCTACTTCTGGATCTCAGTTATTCTGTATGGTAATACATAAGTTATTCTGTATGGTAATACATAATCTGCCTCCTTTTCCTGAAAGCCTGCTAAATATTTTAGTGATCCTTTTCTCGTGCTGTGGGATTTCTGTTGGAGAGAAGCAATCTGTATTTTGCTCAGCATTTAATAAGTTCCTTTCTCACCCCCTGTTCCTGTACTTTGGGAACTCAAGGGAGCATTCATAGGAGTATGGATTGGATTGGTTGGAGAAGTGGTCTTTATCCCAAACACTAAACAGACCTGGATGTGCTTAGTTTCAGCAGACACCTTAGGTCTACATCCCAGCAAATTAGAGAATTAAGTTCTCCCACACTTTGCATCCACTCCAGCCATTAGGTTTTCTGAAGTACACTACTCCTATTCATAAAAAGGAGAAAGGGGGAGAGAAGAAAGGGAATCTAGCAGCATGTTTAAGGCTAACTGATTTTTTTTTAGCATGGGCTTCATAGATTAGAGTTCACTTCTTCAGACGCAATGCAGAATGTTATAAAAGCCCCAAGCCCAGAAAGCTGCAAACTGTGAATCTCATCTTTTCCCCCCTCTGTCCTAAGCCCTTGGGCAAAGAAGAAAGGGTTAGTCAAACAGGAGATCCCCACTCCTACCCACTACCCAGGTTCCCCCTTGTGCAATCTTCTCCACCTTTCCCAGTGAAAGGTGGCGATATGAGTAAACCAAAGTAACACAACCTTCTGGATCCCTTTACTTTCTGTTCTATTCCCACAAGTGCAGGAATATACTTAATAACCCAAGGTTTTTATATGACTCTGTATTGCATAGGTAGTGGACTGATAGCGACAACAGCTCATGCTAAGATAAAAATCAGTTGGCCATAAAGGTACAGCTGTTGCTGTTGTTGCTGTGTGCCTCCAAGTTGTTTCTGACTTACGGTGACCCTAAGGTGAACCTGTCACTGCATTTTCTGAGGCTGAGAGTGTGTGACATGCTCAAGGTGAGTTTTCATGGCCGAGCAGGGAATCAAACCCTGGTCTCCAGGGTCATAGTCCAATGCTCAAGACCACTACACCACACTGGCTCTTAAGGTGCTACTAGATTTCCCTTTTTCATCCCCCTCCCTCTCTCCTTTTTGTGCCGCAACAAACTAACATGGCTTCTTCTTTGAAAACTATTCTTATTGAGAAATCAGACATTTTAACAGTATTGAAACACAGCACCATTTATGACCAGATTTTTAAAAAGAATGTTAAGTGCCTAACAGGTGCCTTAGAACTAAGTAGAGCAAATGGCTGAGTCTCTCCTATGTCCCGTTGCTTTTGAAAAAATCATTATTCTCAGCAAGACAGAAGCAACGTCTGAGGTCCCAAGGTTGAAAATACTCCAACACAATCTATCTGGCAAACAATAATGAAATCATAGGAACATATGGAGTTGAAAAGGAAAGTATATTGCCTAGCTAGAGTGTGATGAGGTGGGCGAGGTAATTTTCTTGGCTTTGCAGCATCCTCCTACTGAGTATATGGAAAAAATCCTGATGCCTTTGAACCTCAACAGTTTTTTCCCCCTTCAGCACAGATATTTTAACAGCACTGCCCCCAAGTGTTTGCAGTAAAATTTGCATCACACTTTTTAATTTTAAAAAACTGTAAAAAAATATAAATGTAAAAATGCGTAAAGCAGGACCTAATTAATTTAGGAGATCTAAATGGTGCCACGGGACTTTGAAGCAATTGAAAGTTCTGCCAAAATGGTTTATTGGCAGCAGCTCTGGAACATCTTCAGTGGAAATACTGCCTTGCTTGATCTATGTTTAACATGCAAGCTGGCTCACAAGAACATTGCACTGCTAGCAAATAGCATAAACTTTACTCTTGAAAGATTCTTGTCAGGCTCTCAATTGCAACAGCTAGCAAAACAGGAAGGGCAGAAAAGATATGGGTTCAGATCTATCCTCTATCACAGACTCCATTTGTAACCATGCCCACATCACTTTCTGTAAGAGGTCATTTAGCATCCCTATGTAGAATTACAATGAAACTTAGAGTGTATCCACACTGTACAATTGTAGCAATTTGTCCTCTGGATCTGGAGTTTTTTGAGGTACTGAGACTTTCCTGCTAGAGAGCTCTAAACCACCCTGCTGAAATATTACTCCTTAGATACCTCACTTCTTCTTGGGTTATTTTAGTTCATAGGTGTTCATTAGAACTCTCTAGTAGAGAATTCCAGGCATCTCACCATACTACAGATCCGATAACTCCATAGGATGCAGGCATGACATTTAAAGTGGTATCAAGCTGGTTTCAGTGTGTAGTGTGGATATACCCTTAGTCTAAGGTACCTGAGTCTTCCTGGTGTTTGCACTGAGCTTATCCTGAATGACTTGCTTACATCTGTGGGCAGGATACAACTGGAGAGCTTTCTGTTAGAGAATTTAGCTCTCACAGAATCATAGACTCTTCATACTTGCATTAGATGCTGGTGTTTGAATGGCATGGAAACAGAAGGGATGAGTGGGAAGCAGGATGAACAAAAAACTTTTTTTAAACAAAGCTTTTTGTTAAGCAAAAGGAAAACAACATAGTTGGTATACAGTCAGCCAGTCAGGTTTGACTTTCACAGATCATTTGCGAGCTTCTCCAACTTCTGCCTGCTCTCCCATGCTTCTTTTCGGAGGGAACCTTCCCTCTTGGCAGCTCTGATCAGGCCATGCAGCCCTTTAAAAACCCACCTCCGGTCCTCCTCCTCCTCTACGAGCCACTGACTGGCTAGGTAAGGATATCTGGCAGCCCAATTTTTCAGCACCACAAACTGTCTCTCAATGTCTCCCCTACACCCAAGGAAGGAGATGGGCGAGAGAGAAAGTATAGGGCCATCATGCCAATCCACCCCTCTTCCCTTTCCTTTCCCTGACCTGGTTTGGACCCTGGGTGCCTGCTCTCCCCACCATACCTTGGTCGTCTTCCTATAGACACACACACATTTTGATCTTTGTGATTTTTCCACTTTTGCAAGGATCCTGTGCCCCTAACCCTAGCAAAGGAGGAGGGCCACCTATAATTGAATTTGTTGAGACAAATCTTAATAGTAGTATGTTAGTACTGACTCAAATGAGATATCGAGAGGTTCAAGCCATTATTTTAGGTGCACTGACTTGATCCAGACTTCTTAGACTAATACTCAGATCAAAATTTAGTTGTTTTGGGGGTTTTGCACTTTTTTGAAACTTTGTTAATTTAGGTCTTGCTTAATAAAACATACTAAAATGCATAAAACAAATGCTGTACATAAAAATAGATGTAGTATGCATATTTTTATGGAAAAATACTTCCAAAAATAGTGAAAATCAACCTGAATTGATTTTTGAATGAACATAGCAGAACTCAATGACATAGCTGTGTTAGCCCGTATCAGTATGCAAAGAGATATTGCGCTACCTTTGAGACAGAGGCCATTTCCGCATTACACCGTTATAGTACTATTACTTCACTTTCAACATCCTATGGAATTCTGGGGTTTGCAGGTTAGGGAAAGGCATTTGAATTCCCAGCCAGAGAGCTCTTTGGCCTCAATAAGCTACAAACCCCAGAATTCCACAGGATGTTGAAAGTGGAATAATAGTAATATAATAGTGTAGTGCAGAAATGGCCTGAGAGAGAAGTCTGTAGCATAGGCTCTTGTAGACTGAGGCCATTTCCGCACAAGCCTGTTATAGCGCAATGATTCCACTTTCAACTTCCTCTGGAATCCTGGGATTTGCAGAGAGGGGCTGGCCGGCCCCTCTCGAAACTGCAAACCCCAGGATTCCAGAGGATGTTGAAAGTGGAATCATCGTGCTATAACAGGCTCGTGCGGAAATGGCCTGAATCTACTTTATCAGATGCAGTAAGTGCTTAAAGAGAGACATTTATGTAGAACTGACACTGATTATAAGAGGAATGATTAGTGTATCATTAAGTTCTTTCAAATGAAATCACAGACAGGGAAAAGTGGACAATGAAATGCCACTGTATATTTTAAAATATTGTGGCAAAAATGTTGAGAATTACAGTGCAACGTATCTTAATTAGACCACAAATAGGACTTGGCAGGGGAAATACGGTCCATCCCATTAAAACTTTTAAATATTTGTTACAGATTTGGGTTGGGGGTAGACGGAGATATTACAATTTTCATGATAACAATTATTATACAGTTAACAGTTAATGAAATATCATGAAGCGAATAAAGTAGAGATATAAAGCAGGAACTAACAAAGTATAGACTATAAACATTTTATTGCGATACGTGATATAATAAATAGAGGGAACATTAATAATTGTAATCCAGAAAGGAAAGGAAGGAGGAATAACACTACATGTAACATTGCAAAATTATTGTTTGTTTTATTTGTTGAAATTTGAATAAAATTATTAAAAAAACATTTAAATATGAGCTGTATTTAAACTTTGACCTCCTTAATCTGGAAACTTCTCAATATTTTCTATTGTTCTCACATCCTTTAACCTCTGACCTTTTGGTTTTGGTTCCCAGTTATGTGCCTCCCAGGATAAAAGATTAAATTAATTTTAAGAAAGAAAGAAAGAGAGGAAGGAAGGAAGGAAGGAAGGAAGGAAGGAAGGAAGGAAGGAAGGAAGGAAGGAAGGAAGACAGGAAGGAAGGAAGACAGGAAGGAAGACATTAGTGTTTTATGATTTCAGTCAAGGGATTGCATGAACTCTGGTTTGTAGCACTCAGGGAACTTCAGCAGCCTAATAATGCACCTTGCTTAACTGGGCCCACTTGCTATGGAAATTGCTTTGCTGTGTTGTCCGAATGTGGGAATTTTGTCTCCTGTACTGTCTTTCTCTATCAGTAAACCTGAGAAACAAATGTAAAACCAGGCACAGTAGATCCCCCATAACCACAGGGGATACACTCTAGGACTTACTGTGGACAGCAGAAAATGCAGATAATACCAAATGCTATATTTTGAACACCCAGGCAAGGCAAGGCAAGGCAAGGCAGGGAGGGAGGGAGGCAGCACCACAGCCTGGGTCCTCCTTTGTGCCTGCCTGCCTGCCTGCTGCCTCCCTCCCTCCCTCCCCAGTGGGGCTTGGCAAATCAGCCCCCCCCCCATGACAAATCCAGTGGGAGGCCCAGCTGCTCAGAGTCATGTGTGTCTCTTGGTGTCAACAAAATTCACCCTGAGGTAGGCAGTAGCTTTATTTGTATAGACATGAGCAACACAGCACACTTCCACTGAAGCTGCTGAAATTAAAGCATACATGGAACTTACACCTTTTTATATTTAACCATTCTAAAATCTAGGCACATACAGCCATGATTGGTGAGGCCATAAATCCATGCATCACACCACCTCCTAGACAATTCCGAGACCTGTGCCTGTTTCCTACTTCTTTCCACCCTTGACCAATTTGACCTGAGCACATATTTTCTGTTTTTTATCTCACAGACACCAGGTTCTCAAAAAACAGAGCCTTTTTAGGCTATACTTTCATTTTTGTCCATATCTTTCTCCCTCGCCCCCACTTATGCCAGATACAATTTAGAAACAGTCAATAAAGCAATTAGTAATTGATACATTGTAACAAATCCAGACAAACTCCCAACATGGGGACATTGTTGCGATCATCAATTAACACTGGATACTCTGTAGCAGTTACAGGCAGAATTAGTAGAGATATATAGCATCTACTCCTACAACGGTTGCAATACATTGGTTCAATACACATCCAGGAGACCTAGCTCATTTCCCATGGCAGGGGCAGCGCTTCCTGACACTTGGCCAAAGAAGGAGTGTCTGTCTTCTTCCTCAGCTGAGAGAAGTGTGTGGCTTCACACAGCTGGGCTTCCCATGCCTCTCTCAGCCAAGGAAGGAGTGTCTGTCTCCTTCCTTGGCCAAGAGAAGTGCTTGGCTCCATACAGCAAGGTTTCCCATGCCTTGCTTAGCTTTAGGAAGGAATCTCCCTCCTTCCTCACCATAGAGAGGTACATGGGGCCTGGCTACACCTCGCCATGTGCCTCTCTTGACTGGGTATGGAGGCTTTCTTTGACTAAGAGAGGTACAGGGGGGCTGGTTGTGCCTCACTGTGTGCCTCTCTCAGCCAGTGGAGGAGGGAGGGAGACTTCCTCCACAGCCAAGAAAGGCATGCTGGGGGTGAGGGCAAGTACAACTTACTGTGCATGTCTCTCAGCTAGGGAGTGAGGGAAATTCTGAGCTGAGAGAGGTACGAAGGGCCTAACTGAGCAGAGCAAGGACTTCAGCCAGAGGCAGCAGCCATGGCCTCAGTGTGGATCATGGGTAAGTGAAACCATGGACACCTGGCTAGTGGATACTGGGAAACTACTATATTCTTTCTCTGTTTTGTTGGGACAGATTTCACCCTATATTTAACTATTCAGAGATCTGAAATAAATCCCATCATAAAGTTTAAAAAGTATTATATCATGTTTTAAGTTATCCTTCCTTCAGGAATTTCAGATAACAGATCAGTTTTTATCTCAGGGATGAGTAATGCAGCCTTCTAGGTGTTGCTGGACTGCAGCTTGCATCTGCCCTACCCAGCATGGCCAACTGTAAGAAGTGACAGGACCTGCAATCCAACACTCTATGTTCTACAACCAGTAGCAGGTCACATTATCAGTACCAAAGTTTACCTATCAGGATCTATGTTGTAATCTACCACAATGGACCCACTAAGTCAAAACGAATTACTGTGACTCTAGCAGCAAGTATAAACAACACCACAAAAATATATATTTTCTTTTGATTATTTGCCAAATCTCCAAACCAACACAATTAAAGGCAGAAACATTTTCAGTTAAATATGCTACTCATTAAAGAGAAAAACAACCTATACCAATTACGTCCAAAGCCTCCAAATTGTTTTGCCCCTGATCCATATGCAAACCACCTCTTCTTATTGGTACTTGCATCTGTACACAGAACAATAATATAAAACTGCAAGTGACTACACTTTTCCTGTTCCATTGATTCTATCATAGCAATCCATATACTGCTTGCTCAACTCATTGTGCTTTGCAACCTATTAATCTCTCAAATTTTTTCATGGTTGAGAATCCTGCCATTGTTTCCGTCTAAAGTGGAATGAAAAAAGGCATATTCAGAACTATGAGACACATTGATGGAGCATAAAGTTCTGCCAGTATATTTTTCTCAGGAGGCCAGGCCAGTCAGATGATGGTGGTCCAGGGGGATGACAGGTGCTGAGGAGGGTCACTTGTGTGAAAGGAGTTTTCCTGACACCCTCTTCATACGTGGCCAATCTATGGCCATTTGAGCCAAGCGGGGTTGAGCTGCACCTGGCTGCCTTTATACAGGAAGGAAACATCCATTTCACAAAGAGTTGCACAATAATGTAAAAAAATACTTATGCTTGCATAATCATTGGTTACAAAAGCATAAGTCATTAAGAGAATTCCATTCAGAATTTTATTGGGCATGCTGAAGAAATGCTTCCAGGTGCGGTTCTACATTCTCATCTTCAGTTTTCCCATCTCATGGTGTACAAGTGGTTCCTTATTACTTACACTGCTGCTAGTGGACTTTGATATTAGGTGGTGTTCCACGTACCTGAAAATCTGCACACACATATGGCCTACTGCATTTACTTATTACCAAAAGATTAATCCTGTACAAGTAGAAAGTCAGAGAAGCTCTATTTATGCTATTAGTTGGGCATTGTATTATTGCAATGGCATTTAGGGCATTTAACAGCAAATGACCTCTTTCCAATGACCCATTAAGTCAGCAGATAGGTTTATATAACTAGAGAGATTGCATTCTACCCACAGTTTAAATGCTGGAGTCAATTTAGCAGAGTTAATAATAGACAGTTCCGTGAGAGTATAGAATGTGGAAGTATATACATAGCACTATCCTGTCTTAAAGAAAAGGTGACTGGCTGTTTATTTATCACCTAAAAAGGACAAAAGAAGGTACTGATCTGTGTAACAGTCATATATGCTTATTGATATAAATGCAGATTTAGTAATAATCATTAAATAAGTGTTATTTATTTAATAATATATCATATATCATATGTATATAATAATATATCATATATATATAATATCCTATCAATTTATTTAATAATATTTCATTCATTCTTCAACCTGAAAGAGGGTGATTTGTCCAAGATCATGTGATGAGTCATCATTGGTACTAGAAACCGGATCTCCCAAGTCCCAGACCAACAATCTAACCATTGTACTACACTGCATCTCTCATTATAGGGGAGAATACTATGACCCATTCACTTGCATGCCTGGTCCATCTGCTGTCCAAATGCTAGCTGCTGATGGACAGCTTTAAGGCCTTCCTATGGTTCCTTCTTCTCAGACCAGACTTGGATTGGACAGCCTTTCAAACAGAGGAGTGTCATCAGTACATGACAATCAAGCCATTAGATTACCAGACAGGCTTGTTCCATGATTTCGCAGTCCTGGCTTTTTTAAAAGGCAAGTAACCGTGAGGAAAGAACTCGCAAAAACAACTCTGAATATTCCTTGCCTAAGAAAACTCTATGAACTTCATGGGGTTGCTATAGTCGACAGGTGATTGAAGGCACAAATATACACAACTGTGTTCAGTGCTTTCTTACTTCCAGCAGCAATGGGGTGAGGAGAATAATTTGCTGAACAATCTGGCCCTGTAAGGCTAGAAACCACTCACTTATTACAACTCTTTGTTGTCTTTCTGCAGCTGTTACTTATAGACATTGTGGATTGGGTGGAAATGTTCAGAACAATACAGAAAATGTAAATAACAGTGTTGGGAAACATTCAGTGCAATGCATTAAATCCTTCCTAGAATTTATTCATCATGAGTTTAGTATACATATGAGACAAACAGATAAAGCTGTTCATAAGACAGTTCTTTCAGCCCCTTCTTTCCAAAACATCCCTGGGATTAATTAATAAAAGGAACTAGAAGTGCTTAACCTTTCTCCTGAAAGTTGCTTCCCCCTCCCCTAAACTGTACACAGCTGCTTGCATCCCAGCTGGGTTCCTCACTCAGATTTGCAAAATAATTCCAGGCCCAAAACAAAACAATGGTAGGGATAAAAACAACTAAGGACTGGCAGGGGGAATATTTCCTTTCTTCCCTTCCCTTCTTTGAACATCCCCTCCCCCTCAAAGGAACTTTGCATGCTTTATAGCCTCTTAGGACCTGTAGGATTGTCTCACCCCACAAGATCTTGGCTATGCACTCAGATATTCAGGAAGAGCGACTTTGCTCCATGTCACACCATCACCAGGTATACAGTTTTAAGAGTATATATATCTACACTAATTTTTAACTGCCATGGCTCCATCTCACATAACCCCAGGTTGTATTGTTTGCAGAAGTACTCAGAATTCTCTTCCAGATAGCTCAAGGGCTATATTTTGGGGGAGTGCAACAAGGGACTAGAACTTTCTAAAAGAAACTTCTAAGCACCTCACCAAATGCCAGATCCCAGGATTCCATAGGATGGGGCCATGACGAGTAAAGGTATATCAAACTAATGTAGATGGACTTCAGCCATTTCCGCACTACATTGTTATAGTGCTATTATTCCACTTTCAAGTATTGGAAGAATTTATTAAGGAAATTACATGTCACACCCATATACACACACAGATACACAAACAGTCCACATGACTAAGGCAATGGTCCAAATCCTATTTGTGGGCAGGTAGCATGTTAGTCTCTGCCAGTATGCTTATGCTTATTGTCTAGGGACAGAGGCTACTCCTTGCTTCTTCTCCATCCACCCATCCACCTCCACCAGCCCCCAGCCACTGATGAGCTGTAGTTGTCCACCTGGACACAGTCCTGCCACCCTTGTGTCTCAGGAAAGAAAAAACAGCCTCTGTCCATTCTGTTCCATTGCTCTAGGAAAGCCCAAGTATGGTGAACCCCAGTCAATTGGTGGCTGGAAGGATACAGCTGTGCCAGATGAGCCCCTCCAGCTGATGTTACACATCCAGGGTGAGGGTGTTGCAGAATTACCAGTAGGTATTGGATACCTCCTTCCACAATGCCCTTAGAAGTATATATACTAACATATGTCATCAACAAGATTATAGCCCATAACTGCAGGAAAAGGAGGAGTAAGGGGAAGGAAACACCAAGGAAGCAATACAACACAAAAGGTAAAAAGTAAACACTCAAAGAAGCCCTAACTACCTGTGGAGACAACAATAGACAAGACCTGGCCTAGCTTCTTCTTTGCTTAGACTGGAATGCCAGCTTTCCCCGAGTCTTTCAAGGGACCTTGCCACTCCATGCATAGCTCTGGCTTTACCCAAAACACCACCCTTCTGTAACCAGGGCAAAGCCTTTCAGTTATTAATTAAAATTCCTTTGATGATTTATGGTAGCATGGTTCTGGATGGTTATAACCACTGAGAATCATTCAGTTGAGACCAACTTTATAGGAAAATATAATAGAATCTTTATTAAAACAGGGGATGGGCTTTCCTCTGGAGTGGCCATGGCGAGTTGCCTAGCAATCTGTTGCTGGGCAGCTTTCCTACCACTCAAGATACCACTCCCCCTGTACTCCACCACACTGCCTGTATCTACTACTGCTGCTTTCTATAGGCATATAGTTGCTTCTGCAACTAGGGCTGCATTCTCCACTTCCAACAGTGTTTGCATGCAATCTTTGATAGGGTCACCATCATCATTACTTTGTGGATTAAGGTCTTTAAACCACTTGAGGCTTCCAGAAATGAGACTCCTCATGTTCAAAGGTAGCTTGTTCTTGTAGGGAACATTTTCTACTTTGGGAAGATTCCTACCAGAGTGATCAAACTTGAGTAGACTTAATTTCACCAACTGCCCAGCAAACAGTTAGAAGTACAGCTGGTCATGAGATCATGTATGCAGCCAACCAGCCGGCTTGCCAACCAGCCTCCATCAGACATCTTTTCTATTAACAAACAGGGCTGTCAGGTTTCCGTTTGGTCTGCAGTAAGGAAAGGTCAACAGCATTAAACTAACAAGCAAACATTGAGGACTAACAGTAGACAGACAGAAGTCAAAAAGATCTGTCTGAAAATCTTCTGGGAAATTGCAAGATCTATCGGTCAGCAGTCCTGCGGCATACATTTTCTCCCATCATTGCAGATCATAACAGGGAAAACACTATACTTTCTAGAATCCTGATCATACCAGTCAGAGAATTTTGGAAGTCGTAATTATTTTTTTACACAAATATCTGATGAAGATATTGCTGTGGGTACCTTCATATAAGGGTTAGCAGGTTCCTGGGTCCCTTTCACACGACACAGTTATAGTGCTATGATTCCATTTGAAATGCCATGGCAACATCCTATGGAATCCTGGGGTCTGGAGTTTAAGACAGCAAATTTAGAATTCTCAGTCAGAAAGCTCTAGTGTCTCACCAAGCTACAGACCCCAGGATTCTATAAGATGCAGCCATAGCTGCTAAAGCAGTTCTATGTAGTGTGAAGGGGCTCCTGGTTGTTATTGCAGGACACGGCATTTAGAATTCTCTGTCAGAGAGCTCTAGTGCCTTACCACACCACAAATCCTTAGATTCCATATATGCCGCCATGACAGTTAAAATGGAATCATAATGCTCTAATGGTGTAGTATGAAAGAACTCCTTGTTTCTTGTTTCATTATCACTGAATAATTACCTTACGCTCACCTGCTCAAATTTTATCTTTCTCTCTCTCATATATACATATATATAGAGAGAAAGATATAGATATAGCTATGAGAGAGAAAGAGAAAGAGAGAGAGAGAGATTCTGGCTGTGGCTGAAGAAAGTGAGATGTGGTGTGAAGGGTGTACCACAGAGCTGTTGGCATTTGCCTTAGAGGAAAGCTTGGCTACATTTGACATATTTCAGGTCAACCAACCCAATACATTCCTACACATCTAAGTAACAGAGTCTCTTCATAAAGAGATTCTGTGCCTTCATTATTTATTTTTCTGTATTTGCTTGCATCTGTCTCATTTGAATCATAGAACTCTTTGCTGCTTCCAGTTAAAGTCATAGCATTTGGGGCAGTTCAGAGGGAACAAAATGGCTGAAGGAATATTAACTCAGCAAGGACATTGTAAAGTACGTGCCTTGTGAAAAAACTAGTGAGCATCTCAGAGATCCATTTGCTCAAAATCTTTTCTGCAAACCAGTGGGCTAGTGATACTGTGGAGTGAGGGCTCACACAATGAAATCATCAGGACTTTTTGATTAATAGGGCATCACTCCCCTGGTTCTCTGTCTCCTCTGAGTTTAGTTTTTGAGCTCAGCTTATTGTAGTGGAAAGTACTTTAGGGTAGTCTGAACAGGCATATAAGACCCATTGATTTTACAAAAGATCTGCTTCTGGTGGAGAGGACAACTTCTAAAGCTGGTTTTGTTGATATGGATGGATGTGGTGTTACTATATGTTGGGGGGTCCCAGGAGGGGCGCCCAGATAGCCAAATAAAACACAAATTGGGGGAATTTAGCTGGAGCACTCTCTTGGCTAAATGAGAGGCAGAGTAACGTTAGCAAGGATCTTTAACCCTATGTATACAGCTGCGGGTCAGAAAGCGGCTAGACAAGGTTTTCAAAGTAACAAACAATATTTTATTAAAGACAAGAAACACACAAGATAAGACATAAACTAACTAACTGAGAAATAGAAACGGAGAGCTTTTTTGGGAAAGGCAATATGACACCTGGTCTCGTAGTCCTGGAGAGAAGCGGGGTTCCGGGGAAGAAAGCTCAGCAGGGCTCGCTGAGGGGAGTTTCCTTAGACGACCAGCAGCAAGGTGGGATGGAAGTCCAAAGTAGTCCGAAGACCGTTTGGAAATGAGGGGTTTTTATAGGGGAGTTTGTGCCTACCGGCCATGGCACGCGAAGTGAGAACAAAGGGAGTTTAGAGCTGGACAAAGGATTTGGAAAAGGTCAAGTCTGCATGATAAGCTTAACGCTCGATGACAATAGTTAAATGTCCTGTCTAAAAGGACTGGTTCAGCTGAGAGCCATGCAGCTGTTGTAAGGTTTGCACTTGGAAGTTCCCTGAAGCTACAAGCGAGGCTTGAGTTGCTGGCCTTAATAGGGTCTGGAATGTAAAACCATTAGTGGCCACACCCTGTCCGTGCTTGTCTGGAACCTCGCAAACACGTGGAGTGAGGTGGCTGGAGAAAGGTCAAGCAAAGGCCGAATCGTTTGATATCAAAATGATATCTGGGGTCCTCACCAACAGTGCCATAGCTGGAGTAACAGTGGGATCAATGGTGATACAACTGATTTTGATTTTCCTTGGTGATGTGGCTATGGGGATTCCTGTCAAGAGAACACACACTTCAAAATTTAACTACCACATTGCTGCTCTAGTTGTCTATTTTCTTCTGTTTAGATCACCACCTTTTCACTCTAATTCCTTTCTCTTTGTTTCTGTGTATTTTAACATAGATGGTAAAGAAACAAAACAGTCCTCAAAGCAATCTTGTTGGAAGAAAGAATGAATTCAGATCTCAAACTATGGCTCACCCTAGAAGTGAACAAGTTGCGTAGAAACATATGTGTTCCTCCCAGGGTTTTCCCTAGACTCAGAAGTTGTAAAAACTGCCAGTCTATTTCAAATTAACTTAGAATTTTATAGTGGCTGATGATGTAACTTATGAGTGTGTCATTTGTCTCTATTTTTATGTAGGTGAGCTTTCAACAATATAACTCAGATTTGTTTATTAGTTTAAGATACAAATAACATATTGTGAGTTGAGCTCACAAATAAATGAGAAATGACAAAAATAAGAGCAAGAAGACTGCAAATAAACTGACTATCTATATCTATATTTATACATACAGGTATGAGTGCACACACATATACACAAGCGCTCAAACACACACACAATATTCATTCACATAAGATCTAGAAAAAGCCATATCAAAGCCATCTGTACTTTAAGCACACAGGGAATTCTAACCACAGTACTTGTTCACAATTAAAAACACTGAAAGCCAAACACAGAAACCTCTCTTGCTTTTTTCAGAGTTTTGGCAAGATCACAGGAGAAAATAGTAAAACCCTTAATGACATCTACATATTTCACACTATTTCCCATTTTAGTCATATCATGGACCCCACATAGTTTTGTTTAAAAAGTAGCTGAGTAGGCTTGCCATTTCAGGATTGTCCCGGGCCCTGAGGCTTATGCAACAAAACCTGAGGTCTAGGGACGGCCTCTTGTGATATCATTATTAGCCATTGAGCACCAACCACAGTTGTTCATAGTTTGTCATCCAAACCTAAACACACAAACACACACATGGGGAGGAGGAGGAGAGGAAGGATGAGAGGGAGGGAGAGGGGGACAGGGAGAGGGGGGAGAGGGAGACTGAGAGAAAGAGAGAGTGTGTGTTACTGTTCGGAAATTAAGTCTTGGCTAAAATAAGAGAGCCAGCATGCTGGGCCCATAATCGATAGAAATATTTGATATCTAGATCAAGCAGAGTGGAGTACTGCCCGTGCAATGTGAGCTTTAGTAATAAACAGGAGAAAAATACCCAAGAGGCACTTTAAAATAAAAAGGGAAAACTTACATTTATTGTTTCAGGAAATCCATCTTGGATAGGAAAGGAGATAGATAAAAAAAACGTTCCCTAACTTTGGGCAAAAAAGCCCCTAATAGCTGGCTCTCATGAGTGAGTATAAGCCATCCTGAGGCAGGAGCCTCTCTTCCCAGACTAAGGGAGACCAAGGACTAACTAACTTCTAGAAGAAGGGGGAAGTGGCCTCTGCAGACAGCAAGGAAGCAAAAAGGCTTGAGAACACAGATCAAAGAAATAAACAGAGAGTTGAAATAAAAGGGCAGACATGCTCTCTAAAACTAGCAGTTTGAGTGTTGGACTAAGACTTTGGAGACCAGAATTAGAATTCCTGCTCAATCATGGAAACCCACTGGGTGACCTTGGGCAAGTCCTGCTCTCAGCTTCAGAGGAAGGCAAAGAAAAAGTCCCCCTGAATAAATCTTGCCAAGAAAACCCCATGATAGGTTTGCCTTAGAGTTACCATAAAACAGAAATGACTTGAAGGCAAACAACAACAACAACATCATCATCAACAACAACAACAACTGATGGTGATGATGAAGGAGTTGGCTGATGGTGATAATAAGAGAACTGGAAACTAAGGGACAAGCCTGGAGATCTGGCAACCCTATAGCTGAGGGATTTGACAAAGCAGAGCTGCCATGGACTGGAAGACAAATCTCTGTCTTTCGAGTTAGCCAATTTGAAGGGTACAACTGCCTCTCCTTCCCCACTATGGATTCATAGTTAAAATGAAAATATGGTGTGTGGATGGGTGACTCTGCTAAACCTTGCTGGCAAAAGGCATTTCCGCTCAGAAGAACACTTGTTTATGTTCTTTTTATTTCATAAAATAGACCAAGCTAGTAAGACCAAGAGGTGGGGAGGAAGACTTTGCAGCATGCCCAGACAAAAAAAAAGTCTAGAATGTTAGTTGAAAAGGATGTGTATAGAATGGGTAGGTCTTGGATGGACCCGATCCACCACAACATAAAAGAAAGCGAAAGAATTATTCCTCTTGCCAAACCTATAATAATCTGGCAGGCACACTCAAAGCATTAGATGCAGAGGGGGAAGAGCAAACACCCTTCCAGTGTTTTTGTAGGCAGAGATGCTTTCAGTTTGAACAGCATGCTTGCCTTTTAGAGGGATATAGGACATTATTCAACCCAGAACTGTTGATGAGACTGAGATAGAGGTTTTGCCTTCATCTAACAGGAAGAGACATTCCCATAATCATGTGGGGATAGAGACTGTCTCAGAGGAACAGTGTAAGCTTAATAGGAACTAACATGTTGCATGTCTACTTTTGCTGTTTTTGATAGAAGCAACTGACAGATCCCAAAAGGAAAAAGAGCAGAGAAGGAAAAGGTGAACAAGAATAAATTCTTTTTCTTCCTGCCAAACAAGATACTTCAGCAGATTTACTGTGGGATGTTATGGGCAGGATGCTTGAGATGTGCCAAGAAGGCAGTTGTTTGATTGTTCCAAAAAAGGAGGAGGAGGAGGAGGAGGAGGAGGAGGAGGAGGAGGAGGAGGAGGAGGGAAAACCAAAAATAAATTGGAGTGATGAGACCAGGCAACAGAGATACTTAAGAACAGAGATTTTTTTTCCATAGGGCCATCATAAAAGGAGAGAGGTCTGGGCTCCCCCTGCCCCTCTTTGTAATTTGAGCTTTATTGAGTTTTTATAGAATGTGTTGGCCAGTTTCTTTTGATCTGGCCACACCCTTGCCTATGAGGCATGAAAACATTACTCTTTGGACTACAGCTCCTGGGATCCTGCAGCCTGCATGATCAGTAGGAAATTCTGAGAACTGCAATCCCAAAAGTAACTTTTCCAGGCTCTTGGAGTGAGTTTCCAGCCAAGCTATCTTTGGCCAGGCCTACTTGTTAACCTGGGCCAAGACACTTCTCTGTTTGCAATGGGCAAGATAGTACCCCATCACCATCCCATATACTGGGAGTATATATCCCAGAATGCTTGTTTAGGGGGCAGGTACCCAAGCCACACTTCCCTTTGCTAAATCCATTCAGTGTTATATTTTTATTAGTCTAATGAAAAAGTCACAAACCATTTCATCCTATGCTTCCTGAGCTTAGTTGGAAGCTAACGGAGTGAGAATTACTTAGCCACATGTGTGAGAGGACCCTTCTTGTTCATATCCTTTTCTCTCCATTTTAGGATAGTGGGAGGCTACCCAAACCCCATTTTCATGTCCTCCCAGTCTACTCTTAACTAAACAAAAAGAATTACTAATGCCAGACCACATTTTCTTTCTTTACTTTGTCATGGTGACAGTGAGTTCTACCATTTTGTGTTCAGAATAGGGATGGTTTATAACATGTGCTTTCATTCTTAGAAAGTGAATATAATTCATTAAAAAATAAATGTAAGAAGAACTGAGTGGCCAAAAGAGACAATAAGAAAACAGATCTGAGTGGGATAGCTACAGTTTTCCTACTACAAGTCAATGGCAGAGCTTGGAGTGGGGGGCAGGGGAGAGGCAGGGCTATGGCATGAGGGGCATGGCCACTGTGTGGGGGGGTGTGGCCATTGTGCCTGGGGGTGTGGCCGGGGCATGCAGGGGCATGGCTACAGGCTAGGATGCCCCAAAAACATTGCCGTCCAGGGCAAACCACTTCCTCGCCCCCTTGTCCTTATGCAACTGATACAAGTCACACTCTTGACTGGCTAATATATTGCTTCTGTATCCCATTTATCTATTCCTTCCAGTGGTAATTACATGAATGCAATGTGCTTGAATTAAATAATGCTGATGCACTGGACAATGTGCTGGATTAAAATGAGAAAGACCTTGGTTTGAATCTCTAATCATTCATGAAGTTGCCTGAGTGACTACAGTCAAATATCTCTCACAGGATTCCATAGTTCTGTGGGATTCTAACACGGCTTACTGAAGTCCCAGACCAGCATACTGACCACTATACCACACTGGTCCCCAGGGCCTTATACAGAAGGAAACCATCCGTTATTTAGTCTAATAAAGTTTCCTCTGACTGAAATAGTATCACTTGGGTTTCATATAGGAGTGTTCTTCTAGTCATTGGTTAGACCTCATCTTGAATACTGTGTCCAGTTCTGGGCACCCCAATTCAAGAACGACATGGTCAAGCTGGAGCAAGTCCAGAGGAGGGCGACCAAAATGGTGAGGGAAACCATGCCCTATGAGGATAGAGTTAGAGAGTTGGGAATGTTTAGTCTGCAGAAGAGAAGGGACATGATAGCCATGTTTAAGAGGGGACATGATAGCCATGTTTAAATATTTGAGGGGACATGATAGCCATGTTTAAATATTTGAAGGGATGCCATGTAGAGGAGGGAGCGGGCTTGTGTTCTGCTGCTCCGGAGACCAAGACAAGGAGCAATGAATTCAAGCTGCAGGAAAGAAGATTCCACCTGAACCTCAGGAAGAACTTCCTGACAGTCAGGGCTGCCTGGCAGTGGAATATGCTGCCTTATAGTGTAGTGGGGTCTCCTTCTTTGGAGGTTTTAAGCAGAGGCTGGATGGCCATCTGTCGGGAGTGCTTTGAGGATGGTCCTGCATGGCAGGGGGTTGGACTGGATGGCCCGTGTGGTCTCTTCCAACTCTACAATTTCTATGATTCTATGATTCTATACCTGAAGATGCTAGCAAATGAACCCAGAACCTTCTGTGCCCCTGATTTATAATCCTTCTGAGATCCAGCACCCATTTGCCCCCCAAAATTCAACCCCAGCCCCTCTTTACCTGTGATTTGGAAACATCCACACAATACAATATAGAGATGTTGTTGTTGTTTGTATAGAACTTGGAAAAGTTGCCCCTTTTGCATTACATCTCCCAGATTTCTACAGTCAACATTACCAAAAGTCTGGGACTTGTCCAACAAGGACAACATTTCTAAGCTCTGGACTATCAGCTGGCTATTGCTCCTAGCGGATAAGGACTGAGTCTCCTCACATATTCAGCACAGATTCAAGATTCTTACCATAACATTTAGGCTTTCACTATTTATCTCTCTGCTTTCATACCTCTTTTGCCTTCCATTGTTTATATGAGTCATAATCCTCCAGTCTATGACAAAAACATTCAAATTCTGGAGGGAGACAGACTGAGAAGGAGAGAAAGAGAGAGAGACCCAACAACAACCACAAACCAAACATGCTATGAAGCCAAAGTAAAGCCTGCAAATTCCATGTGCTTGTCTAGTATGTATAATCCCTAGTTGAAGAACATTGCATATTTGAGTGCGTGGTTTTTAGAGTTACCTCTTGACAGAAGAATTACTACCTTATTATGCTTCCCATCTCCAGGTAGCATGAATGCAGTCTGCAGAGGGTATACCTGGAATCAATGTCAGCAGGGAGTTTTTTCATCCTCAGTAGAAAAGTCTGATAAAGGCTCTTTCTCTACTTTTGTCAAAAGATGTTGAAAGGTGGAAAAGTACTAACACATTGTAAACTGCTTAGAGAGCACCTACCAGATAAGCAGTATAGAAACATACATGCTACTGCTATTGCTACTGCTGAAGATGACCTTCTCCCATGGACTCTGGAAGGAGTGAAAAGTCAAACAGGAGAGTATTCTTTGCACTAGGCTGGAGCCATCACATCATTCATTGATCCAAATTATTTGGGTGTGTGTGTGTGTGTCAAGGAGGATTTGACTGAAAGAGATTTCTTCTGCAAGAAAGGCTCCTGTGTATAGACGGGGTATGCCCTATGCATAAAGCATCTGGAAGCAACTGGCTAGCTAATTCCTGTGATATTGCAACACAGAGGGATTTTAAATTTTTTTTAAATGACTAATACTTGTGTTTTCATTCCTTGAGGCTCACTTGATTTCTCCATATGCCTCAGTCTAGATTGCAAAAACAGCACAAAAATGCAAACATTATGCATTCATTTGCTGCATGTGTGATTTCCAGACAGAGTGTATCATTACGGTGAAAAAGCTGTTATTTGTCCCCATTCAGTTTCACAGTATAAAATTAAGAGAAGTAACAATTCCAAACAAGGACACTTTCACTGTCTCCAGATACAGCACTACATGTATTTCTAGGTGGAGATTTCTTCTGCTTTGTTGGACTGGAGTTATTGCAGACATAACCTGAGAGTACAGAAAACATCCCAAGGAAAGACTTTCCTTTTACCTGTGACATGTTCACTTCCAAACACAGTTCAGTGCCAAATGACCATCATACAGCTTCCACCAACCCTATCCCACCGCCCTAGGTACTATGTAATTGCCTGAACTTATGAAGGCTCCAGCAACTTATATTTCAGGCATCTGCAATGCCAAAACAAGTCTCCTAAATCCTGAATTAGGAAATGTTACTTTTTGGAGCACACCTCCTGGAATCTCCTATCCACTTGGCTGAAAAAGGTAATGCTGCCTGTATGAGCCTTCTCCAACCTGATATAACTGTCGATGCGCTGGGCTATGACTCCCATGATTCTCAGTCAATAGGACTAGCTGGGAATAATAGAAGTGGTATTCCAACACATCTGGGAAAAATCACTGGGTCAGGTAAGGCTTGACCTAAACCAAAAGAGACAAATGTGCCCTGGGAGGGACAGACAGGACTTTGAACAGCTACAACAAATAGCTATTTTCTAAAAAAAATCACAAAAGACACTCATATCATTTGGATCAAGTGTATAGTGTCTGAACTCAGCACTCCTCACAACACTCTGAAAAGGAAGATCATTGCTTTTGGCTGAGGGAATACTGACTTCTTTGTGGCTGAGATGAAATTTGAAACATGGGTATTCTGATCTACAGCTCACAACATCAGCCAATATTTTTGAGAAATGTGCTATCTCTGCATGTCTCTTACTCTTTTTATTGACTTGCCTTTCAAACTTACTTGGTCTCAGTTCTTGGGTAATTCTTAGTCAATCACAAAGAGCAGGGAAGGTTTTCCAAAGCACTTACAACCCAGCTCCTATATATCTAATTTATCTGCACCATCTGTAATTCAGCCCTTCTGCTTGAACTCTCCTTCTTCCTCCAGGGGATGAGTGCCTGCACAACTTTTCTCACAGTTACTTATGTGCTCCTCATATATCACTGCCAACTATTCCTGCTCCTTTAAAAAAAAACTGGAGGCAAATTTTCCCAGCCTCCTTCTTCTGTATTTTTAATCGCTGTCAAAATCACACGAGTTTGATTTTATTCCAACAGCAAGGTCAATGTGAAATGTACACACACTGCTTGAAAGAAGTTCTCTTGGCAGGCACATGACTTTCTAAGCCCACCAAGAATGAAGTTATTGCTGATAGAAAGGGAGTGTTGCAAGGAATACCTTGTAAGCCAACTTCTGAGGGAGGTGTCTTTCCTTGCAATGAATAAATGTCAGATAATACTGGACTGGCTGCTCAGGTCGTAAGGGAAACGTGGAACTTCAGTGGAAACACATCTCAGTCACACATACACCCAATCTATTTATTCAGGGAAAGCTTGTACAGAAACATATTATCAAAACAGATCTTGTAAATATTATTGTTTTGGACTACAGCTCCCACTGGCCAACTGTCTGGTGCATTCTGGGAGCTATAGTCCAAAAAGATACATTTTCACGCTCTGACTTAAAGTATATGTGCTTTTGCCACCAGAGATTCAAAGTGAGTTTTGGAGTCATTTCTTTTCTCTCCCCAGACTCTCAACTCCACAAGAACAGAACATTTGGAAAGGACAGAATAAGTAACTGAAACAACTTTCATCAAAGGAAAGACTAATCTGTTCTGTTAAATATTTGTGTCTGTGTTTAGAATCTCAAGTGTATACTCTAAGAAGCTTTGAATTCAGTCCATATATTTGTGAAATGAAACTACATAGAGGTTCTATTTGCTAACCTGGCAGTAAACTCCTTGGAACTCAAGTAGTCAGTGTAGGGTTGCGGTGTTTGTAATTTCTGTTTCATTCAGACTTTTATTGGAGAGTTGGCAGTGAAACCAGAAAAAGTTTAAGGGCATATATCTACTCTTTGGAATAAAAATGGATTTAAATCAATAAGATGTATTGTTTTCAAATAAATATGTTGATATTGATGTTTAACAATGAGATCATATATGTGACCCAGCTGAGTTCAGTTAGACTTATACCTAAGTAACGTGTACAAGATTGCAACACAGATATTATACATCCTTTTAGGTGAATAATACATTCCAATTTTGAAATTGGAGTTGTAGCCACTGAGTATATGGATGTTGGATTTTTCTTTTTTTCTTTTCCCCTTCTGGAATTTCAGTTACTTTAGGCAGCAGGCACACCAGTGCACTCTCCTTTGTTGTAACTTTAAATTCCCCACTTTCAAGAAATGAAAAGAATTTGAATCCCTTCCCACTGGGAGGAAATACACATCACAAGATCTTCTCAGATGTAACTAAATCTTCATTATTAATTATTCAGGAACTTTGAAACTCTTCCTTACCCTGTTTTACAACCGTACAGCACTTTGCAATCCTGATACAAAACAGCAAACACATTCTGTGTGTACAGTGCAAGTAGAATAAGAGATGCTGCTCAGATTTTCTCAATTATAAACTCATATGGTTGGAATCTCTCTGTCCTCCACCCTTCCAAAGTTCTGGCCATGCCTCTTTAACGAATCAACATTACCCATGGTAAAAAGTCTGAAATGCTCATCTTGCTTTTGTACGCACAGACTCCATGTGTACAAGAGATGTGTGTGGCTGTGACGGGGGGAGGGGACTCCCTAAATTCAGCTGCCATGGAAACAGCTTCAGCAATTTAACTGCTATTTTCCTATGCAATTTTTCATCCCCTTGTTAACTTGACATTAACTCTTGCCCCAGCTGAAATAAAATTAACCCTGGAAGATCTACTCTTGAAAAATCTGCTGAAGGACAGCAAAGAAGAGGCAAAGGATGAACAGTCCCAGCTGGCAACCGATTAAGGAAAAGGTGACTGTGTTAGGTGAGGACATCCCCAAATAGGACACCTGTCCAAAGCTTACCTGTCGACCCCTGCCCTTCCTCCTCCTCCTTCCTGTCTGTGTTTTAACTTCCAGGGTTCTTCCTCCCCTTCTCACTCTTCTTCTTCTTCTTCTTCCTCCTCCTCCTCCTCTTGACTCCAGCCCGGTTCGGATACAAATGAGCCGCCTCCAAGCCTGTGTGTTTTCCCTGGTTCCGTTCCGCAGAGATTCACTGGGAGAGGGTGGGTGGGAGCGAGGGAAGGAGGAGAAAGTCACAACAATAACGTCTTTCTCTGGCAGCCAAACTCTTCAGGATTTAATCCACACACATGTCCCCCTGCCTGCCTGCTGAAAGGCTCGTGTGTAATAACGTTTCCTTCTGCTGGGGCAAAAGAGCTCCCCCAGCAGTGTTTTTAAACAAATCGCACTTAAAAAAAATCCTGGAACTTTCACTCCCTTTAAATACGATTCCTTCTCTTAACTTTACAGGAGATCAGTATGTGTAAGAATTTTAAGCGCCGCTAAGGAAACGTCAGCTTGGCTGAATGGGCAATAAATAGGATTCTTAGGTTGTACGATGAATGGCAGTAGTGCGTATAGGGCAAAAGCTTTCTAAATATAGTTATTTCACTCTCTTGATCTCCCTTTGTTGCGAGTATTCGTATTGACAAATGTCAGGATTTGCCTGCTTGACTGTTAAAAGCCCCTCCTCTTTCTGCTTCAGGGGATTTTGTCAGCTTAAAGGGTCAAAGGCTTGCCTAGAAGCTTGCTTAGATAAGGCTGAGAGACAAAAGGCACTTGTGGCCCAGGGCTGGGGTGGATCTGTTCTGCCTTGTCAGATCTACTTTGGGTTTTTTGACTAGAACCCCAAGATCTAGAGCCAGGTGTGAAAGACATACACACTGAGAATTTAAAAAGAGGATATCTGAGCACATTGTCAGCTCAAGAATTTATTATCAGAAGCCAGCTAAGAACCCAGTCTTTTCCCACAATTATCTACTCCTAGTTATACCCAAGATTTATCCATTTCAGCAGCCTATTGTTGTTCTGTGCCTTCAAGTTGTTTCCAACTTCTGGGAAACTTATCACAGAGCTTTCTTGGCAAGATTTGTTCAGAGCAGGTTTGCCTTTGCCTTCCTCTAAGGCTGAGAAAGTGTGACTTGCCAAAGGTCAGCCAGTGGGGTCATTCCCAAACAAGGATTGTGAACCCTGATCTCCAGAACTGTAGTCTGGTGCTCAAACTTCTAGACTTTGCTGGTTCTCAGCAGCTTTATTGATACCTTTTTTAAAAAAACTGGTAGTCCAAAATCCCTTGCTGATCACCTGGGGATCTATCAATAGATCCTGTGCTACCTTCTGACTACCCCAGCCACATAAATTGCAAGGCAATATGGCACTAAAATATAGCTTGGAAACATTACTTTGGGGACTACTGCGTCCAGAATCCCCCAGCCAGTGTGGGTGCTAGTCATGTTAACTGAGGATTCTGGGAGTTGTAGTCCAAGGTAGTAACATTTGCAAGCTGTGATAAATAATTGCTAATGGGAGTTGAGACAGAACCTGGAAAGTTACCTTTAAAAATAATGAATATCACAACAGAATGAAGCCATTCATAACAGAGCAAGTGGTAGAATGCAGATGTTCTGGTCCTAGAGCATCATCCCACTATTGCTCATCTATAGATGACTTCTGCATGTTATCCCATTCCTTCCCCTTCTCCTTCCCCTTCCCCTTCTCCTTCCCCTTCAAAGTAATTTTTCAAGTTGTTCTCTTTTTGTTCATGATATTTACATACTTCAGTCAACAGACCTACTGTATGGAAAGCAAAGTCTAAACCAGAAAAAGGAAAAGTGATTATATGCATAGTGTTGGAAACAGCCTGAATTTATTTCCTTAGCAATTCTGTTGAGTTCAGACTACCAAGATTTACATGTGAATAAGTCTTATTGAAATGAAAGGGCCTTACTTCTTGGCAAAGGTGATTACAATTGCACTGTAAATTACCAAGTGTCAGCAAAGGGCAAATTTTAAGCTTGTGCTAAGGGCTGTCATATCTCATACTGAAGGATCCGCCCCTCTTCCTCTGTTGAAGACATAAAAGCAATGCTAGTTGTTGTGTACCTTCAAGTCATTTCCAACTTATGGTGGCCCTAAGGCAAACCTAACACAGGATTTTCTGGGGCTAAGAGTATGTGACACACCCAAGGTTACCCAGTGGGTTTCCATGTAGTCCAGTGCTCAAGCCACCACACCACAGTGGGTTTCCATGGGTGAGAGCAGAGCATCCTGGTCTCCAGGATTGAGGTCCTACATTCAAACCACTACACCATGCTGGCTCTTGAAGCAGTGCTTACTTGCTTATTTGTTGAAGTGGGTTCAACCCTGTTATTTTCTGTGAACTGTTATTGCTATATTATAGTTCGTTTATTCATTCGTTCAGATCCTGCACCAGGCTCACAAAGTGGTTCACAACACAGAATAGTGATTGAAACAAATAAAACCAAAATGTAAAATCAGGTTTTAGAAAAATCAGCAATAAACTGATAATTCAGGAAAGAATAATTCAAGAGCAGTCTTTGAAAATATCTTACTCAAGGGTCTTTTGAAATAAAAACAGTTCTTGACTAATCTTTTAAAGATCAGCAAGGAAGAGGCCCGGTGAGTTTCCCTGGAGGAGAGTTTTAAAGGAAGGGTACCATCACTTAGAGAGCACTGTCTCGACTTCAGAAAGACATGGCACTCAAAGACAGTCCTATGAAATGACCTGTGCACAGACCAACAGAAAGTTCCAATCTCGTACTGGTGTAAGAGAGAATGTGGATGTGGATTTCCTTGCCGTTTGCTCACTAGAATTTTCTCTAGAGCACTGTAAAGGGGTTCAGGAGATTCTCTTGAGTAAACTGAATTGTTGCATGGGGTAGGGTGAGGATGGAGATTGAGTAGAGATGTATTCAATACAATTCAGAATGTTGAACGTCTTTCTCTGGTGTTGAACAAATAGCAACTTTAATCCATGATAGTAATAGTGAGAACATAATTAAGGAGTGATGGCCAGTATTCTGTATCAGCTACTTACTTAAGTATACTGGCAAAATAGATGGGGAGTACAACTGTGAAACATTTACCTAGATTTACTCATTCATAACTGTTCTATATTCATAATTGATACTTAGTCATGATTGTGATACTGTTCCCACAATCATAACTCTCCCCTAACCTGCTTTACGAGTCATCAGCTACACAGGAAGAAGGAGCTCCATTTGGCCAGTGATCAGCATGGATGGATGACTTTTCTATCAGGTTTGGGACAGTCAGTCTAGGAGAGGTTACTTTGTTAAGTATATTTAAATTACTTACTTAGGTAGCTGATACAGAATCTTGACTTATATTTCTATTTACTTATATTTTTCTGGATTAATCAATACAAAATAAACATTTGCCATTTTATGGCCATCTCCTGGGTTATGTCACAAATCTCTCCCAAAACAGCCTAATCAACAACTTACACAGGAAAAATACTTCAGTAGTCAGAAGCTACTTGGCATCTCATAAACATTTATGCTCTGTTACTGCTGCATATCTGATAGCAACTCTTTGATGTTTTGAAAGAGAAACATAGAGAAAGGTAAATGAAAACCAGCATAGTTATAGAGCAGGGGTGGGCAAATTGTTGCCTAATCCCCACAGCCTAAATTCGCACACACAACCACACCTCCCACACCATCCTAGAACAGGTGGCAGGCATTGCTGTGACAACCATCCTGCATCGTCAGTTGCAATGTGTAACTTTACAATGATGGAACTATGTCACTGACAAAAGGCACAGCTGTGTTAGAGATCTGCAATGATGTGCAATGTGGCACTTTGCATGATGTCCCACTGATCAGTGGCGGGGGGGGTCCCTCCACACAATGGAGGATTGCCCAAAGGTCCTGTTGCACAACAGGGGCTCTCACTGCCCAATAGGTCACCACAAAATGTGGAGACATTATTTCAGCCAGGCCTAGGTCATCCATGACTCCCCACTGTCCTCTGTTCTGTATCACAATGCCCCTTGGCTCTGTTGGGGGCTGCTCTGTTGGGGGCTGCTCTTTGTGCTGTTCTTGCACAAGGGCAGCCTGTTACAGGAAAATGCCTTACTGTTGTGCATTGCATTGCCACAGCTCCAACAACACTTCCCTTCGGGGAATATAACCATTGTGGAATGCCACAGTTCTAAACCGGGCAATCATAAGTTTGTTTACAACCTTGTAAATTCCCAACAGGACGTCAGACAGCTCTCATTTTCAAAATTGTATCAGCTTCTTGCCTTCCTTTCCATATGATCCCACAAGGCTCTATGGTGTGTGCGTGAAGAGGGGGATGCTCAAACATCTTGCTGCATCATATAGAATGGCCGCACCTGAAGCAACTGCAAATTTAGGCCATTTCCACACTACACTGTTATAATACTATTAGTCCACTTTCAACAACTTCTGGAATCCTGGGGTTTGCAATTTAGGGAGGGTATTTAGAATTCTCGGCCACAGAGATCTTGGGCATCAGTAAACTACAAACCCTATAATTCCACAGAATGTTGAAAGTGGAAAAATAGCACTATAACAGTGTAGTACAGAAATGGCCTTAGCAGCAATGGCTGTGGAAGACAATGGTGGTGATGCAGCTCCCAGTGGCTTCCAGGAGATTGAGTTAGGCTCCTCAGAAAGTTCCTCAATTCTGGGTCAGCGTATTGGACTGAAGAGATCCAAGTTCACATCTTTATCACCTATGAAATTCATTTGGTGATCTTAAGCCAGTCCTTGGCCAGAATCCTACTGGGTAAATATGAATGTGTAACCAAGAGTTATATATTTGTGACTGCTTCGTATTCATAACCCTTATCTATCACCTCATTTAGGGGATACATAGGGACAATGAAAATCCCCCAGTACTCGCTTACTGGTCAGCAGCCACTGTGATCAATGGGGATCTGACTAATGTTCTTATCCCCCCTTGTGTATGCAATCTCTACTGTGAGGGAGGATTGCAACAGGGACCCTGTTTCTGTCTGTCACAACAAGAATCACTTATGTGAGGAGGTGGACAGAGGAACAGACCCTTGTCAATTTCAGTGGCTGCTGGCCAGTAAGTAGAGATTGGGGGGAGTTGATCTGGGATTCACTGTGTAGCTATGTAACTACTGCTGTTATGTAGCAATGTAATGCATAGTGCTACCTTGGATCCTGGATAGAAATAAAAGCAGGAAATAAAACAAACAAATAAATAAAATAAGTAGAGGATTCTGGCCTGCCCTACTGCACAGTTTGTTGTGATGACAGAAATGGAGAAGGACTATCCTTAGTGGGGAAGCAAGATAAGAAAATTAAAGAAACAGATGAACAGGAAGATTGCACTACTCTTATCTCTTTATGGCTAGCAAAGTAGCTTCCAATTCTAGAATGGTCCATTCCATGCTGTCTGCTACTGTAACATTCTCTAGTCAGGGTCTGGACATGATTAGAATGTACAGTTAAACTCATATTGCAAAGTTAAGATCCATTCCTTCAATGTTTTTCTTCTTCCAAAAGCAATGCATGCACACTTCCTGCACATGCACTTTTGACATTCTTGTCCAATCTTGTCCATTGGCATCTTAGTTGTTCTTTGAACTCCCCCAAGCTAAAAAAAAAAGTTGTTTTTTAAAAGGGAGTTCTGATGCTATTAGCTAAGAGAATTTTTCAAAGTGAAATTCCAGTGTCGGGTGGGGAGAGGCTACTTTTCACACCTCAACTTTTCCCTTTTGAAAACTCAAATAGATCAAAATGACTTGCTTTAGATCCTGGATACATTCCATCATTTAAACATATACCTGCCATTGTTTTTTTAAAAAAGTATCCACTTAGAAAACTTATATGAGCTCTTGCTCCTGTTTAACAAATTCCAGGTTAAGTGCTAAAGTAGTTGTGATAAACCTTTTGACTTTTTTTGTTTTAATAAAAAAAAATGGAAGAGCAACAGTTGAGAAATTGCTTAACTTGTTCCTATTTACCACTTGTTGCCAAAAATTACCCTATCCCAGCTGCTTTCCATTCTGAAGGAAAGGATATACAACCATATAGTTTCCACAGAAGCAGACTTCTTTATAGTCTGAAGAAAGGAGATATAGAACCATTTATGGCCCACAGTCTGAGAGGTAGGGAGGTGCCTCTTTCTACTGTTGTCAGATGAAGCATTCCCTGCTGCTTGGACTGTGAGCCATCAGTGCACAGACTCTTGTGATCCACCAGAATGAGTCCTAAAATCTACATTTGTGCTAGTGCTCAGTACCTGGTTGATCTAAATAAGGAAGCCAGAGTAACCACAGACATTTCAAATCCCAGTGCTGTATCCATCCTTTGCTGGAGGTAAGAGGGACGGAAGAGTTTATGGAATCTTGCTGGGAATGTCTGAAACAGAGCCAAGGACAAATTTTGATTGTTGCCAAATGCAAACAAGACAAAATAAATTGGAAATTTTTCCAGGACAAATGTTTTAATTGAACTGCATATATAAATCTTAGAGGATCAAAATGCAATTAGGGTAAATGTATCAGAGTGCTCACTGCTTCTCTGCCCATGATCCTGTCTAGAGGAAAGTAAAAGTAAAATAAAGTGAAGCAATCAGGCAAAATTGATTGAGAAAGATATCAACAAGTTGGAATGTGAGACGGGTGATCAAGATAATCAAAGGTCTGGAAACCAAGACCAATGAAGAATGATTTAGGGAGCTAGAGAAAACTCAGAGGTGGCATGACAACTATCTTTAAATATCTGAAGGGGTGTCATGCAGAAGATGGACCAAGCTTGTTTTCTGCTGCTCCAGAGACTAAAAAACACAAACCAATGGATTCAATTTACAAGAAAAAAGATTCCACCTGAACATTAGGAAGAAATGTTTACTATAAGAGCTGTTTGACAACAGCACAGATTGCCTTGGAGGGTTGGGATCTCCCTTTTCGGATGTCTTTGGAGGCCATCTTTCAGAAGTGCTTTAGTTTTGTATTCTTCCACAACATGGGTTGGACTAGATGGCCCTTGTGGTCATTTCTAACTCTAAGATTATATGAGTCTATGATTCTATGAACTCTACCTGTTATTACTAAGTAAGTGGCATTATTATTAGCACTGAGGCCCACGTCAATTTCCAATATGGTCTCTTTCACATGACACAGTCATAACATCAATGCTACTTTATTTCCCATGGCTTCATCCTACGGAATCTTAAGATATATAGTTTTGTAAGTTATTTAGTGTTCCATAGGATGGAGCCATGAGAGTTAAAGCTATAATTGTGTTGTGTGAGAGACCTAGGTACAAGATACAAGAGTTCCCTTAATTTTAATAATTTAGAAATTATTCCAATAGGATTGATTTAGAATTAATTGTAGAGATTCCTCTTCATTCATCTTTTTCTCTTGCCCTTTCACCCGTTTCTCTCACATGCAAACAGACACAGACTAGACTACCACAACACTCCATAAAATTGATGGATGTTATGCAATCTAAGGCTGTTTCCGCACTACACTTTTATAGTGCTATTATTCCACCTTCAACATTTTATGGAATCCTGAGGTTTACAGGTTAGGGAAGGACCTTTAGAATTTTCAGCCAGAGAGCTCTTTGGTCTCAGCAAATTACAAACCCCAGGATTCCACAGGATGTATAAGGTGGAATAATAGTGCAGAAATGGCCTAAGATAGCCAGCGTGGTATAGTGGCTTGAATGTTGGACTATGGTCCTGGAGACCAGAGTTTGATTCCCTGCTCAGCCATGGAAACTCACAGGGTTACCTTGGGCACATCACTTGCACTGAGCCCCAGAAAACCCCATGATAGGTTCCCCTGGGGTTACCATAAGTCAGAAACAACTTGAAGGCACACAACAATGACAACAACAATAACAATAACGACAATGCAATCTAAATATAATTTTGATTGAAAATTTGATGTCATGTTGAAGAATGTGACATACTTAAATCTGCCTTCTCCCCATATATTTAAGAAATGTTGGAGAGTGGAGAGAGAATTAATCTAAAGAAAATTAGGCTAAAACAAGACTTTGCCCCATTCTACTGCCCTAAATTTCAGTTATCACAAAGTGTTCAGAAAATTGCCTACGAAGCATTCATAGTGGCTGCTTTGCAAGTTCTGCCTCCCCTGCCCCCCGCCTTAATTACACTGAATATTTATTGCCATGTGTTGAATTATAAATCTTGGAGCAGGTCCCAAGGAGATTACATATTTTTAGGTACCGTTTCTTTCAGCGCAAGAGCAGAACACCATTTAGAAAGCAAGGAAATGTGGTATGAACTGCAGCTGCGATGCACATGAACCGTCTCTGTGTTGTTCTGAGGACATCCATTTTGTACACACGGAGCACTCCACTGCCAGAGGTGAATCATTTTCTGGATTCAGCCTGCACTAGAAGGAACAGTCGCTGGGACACTCTGAACTCAGATGAAACTATGTATTGGCCCTTTTGCCATTTGTACACAGTTCAGCATATTTCATGATAGGGCTCATAAACAGAAAGGCATGAAAAGCAAGTCTGAGGACAGGGAGCTGGAGAGCTGGTATCACTCATTCCCTTCTGCACATACATGGTCTTTCTTTTCTTCAGCCTTGCCATAGCAAATGTTCCTTCTTTGTACTGGAAATAGAACAAAACTTCTTAACTGAACTGGGGGAACATGGGCTGACTGGTAGTGCAGAGCAGCAGCTGGCTCCCTGTAAGAACTGATTACTTTGTTAATCAGCTTGCTCTCTTGTTTTTTTTTAATATGCATCATTTTCAAACTTAGCTGCTCCCTGCCCCTAATGAGCTTTCTGGCACATTCTCTTGTAGGAATCTGAAAGACATTCCTGTGGGATCGTCCTTGCAGCTTTATATAACTTGTACCCCATTGACTTTGATGATTTTCCCAAAGTACTGGCATCATCTCTTTCAGTCTGCTTCTTTCCCCTCCTCCTCCTTGGGGCTGATTTCCTTACTAGGCATGCAGCTAGAGGCAGGAGGGCATGTCATCCACTGTAGATATTTCTTCTTCTGAGCTTATGGCAGTTAATGAACTATTACAGATATAAATTGATCCATGTAAAGTCCAGCTTTACAGAAGAGATATTAGCTCAAAAAAAAAATAGAAGTAATCATGTGATTCATGATTAAAAACAAAAATCAGAATTGGGTAATATTAGGAACACAGGAAATTTCACAAACATGCATAAGCCTTCAAGATCTCCAGAATTCTTCACCAGGCTATGTGGTAACAAAAATGGGAGCCCCCCCCCAAAAGTACCAGTGTCTTAACTAGATGTTGTGGCCATCCCAGGGCCCCCTGGGGGTCTACAAACTTTTAACAAACATTTTTGAATTCCCCACACATACACATATATTTTCTGGGAGCATGGTACAATTCCACTATGTTTTGAGCCCCCGAGGCATTTTTGGCCCAGGGAAGGCCTATTTTCTAACACTTTCTGTGGTAAAAGAAAAAAAAATTCATGGATCTAAAATGGCCCAGAAGGGCTGAATATATGGGAAATTTCACCCCCGCCCCCCATGCTCTGGTGGGTGTTTGGGTGGGAAAAGTTATTTATTTGTAAGGAGGTACAGCAACAGTGCTGCCTTCCAAGAGGGCCTGTGGAACCCTCTTACTCTGACAGTTGCTCAACCCTGTGCTAGACTAAGGCCATTTCCACACGGGCTAAAAGAAAATGGTGCAGAGCATCCTCCAAAGAGGACGTCTGCACCGTAGAGTGGACTGGATCAGACTACTTTACGTAGTTCCGCACCTCAGTCCATTCTGGAACAACCTGAAGTGGTTGTGCAGCGTGCTTTCTTAAAAACCTGCTTTTTCAGGTTTTTAAAAAGCACAGAATCTGCCACTCCATGCCACTCCGCTCTGGCACTCCGGTGCAGATTTGCAGACTTGCACCAGTGCAAGCCTGCAGATCTGCTGGGGGCGGGCTTTAGGCTGGCGAGCTTCAGCGGTTGGTGGAGAGCCTCCACCAACTGGAAGCCGTCATTTTCATCCCCAGAGCAGCCTGGACTACAGTGTCGAGTCAAGAAGTTCGGTAAGTACCGGCATAGGGCGTTTCCACCACCACGTGTGGATATGGCCAAAGATGGATATTTTAGCTATTGGCTGTTGCCTCCTAGCAAATAAAACTAGTTGGAAATGGATATCATATAACTGAACATTTCTACCCCTGGGCATTATTGTAGCCACTCAACAGTCTCCATAGCAGTTCCCCCTCCCAAATTTGGGGAAGCCACAAATATGCTAAAATAGCCCCAAGCCTTGGAGAAGGGTGGCATTGGCTACTTTAACATGCTTCACTTTTTTCAATGGCATGTAGCAAAGTTCCTCTTTTTAAAAACCAAGAAAGACTCAGAACAGAAAGTCCTATCAACTTGAAGACTTCCAACCCCTACCAGTTGCCCATTCGTGTTCTAACTCTTCTTCACTCTCTCTGCAATCACCATCCTTTGGGTTTGTCTCACAGCAGACCAAATGGCCACTATATCAAGGTAGATTTTGGGATCTTTTTTCTCCCATCTGCAGTTTTTTTGTGCTACCTTGTCTGTTGAGGAATCCTGGAAAATTTGAAAGCTTGTATAGTTCTGTGGCATTTTGGATGGTACTGAAAAGTATTGTTACCTAGCTTCTGGTATAGGACTGTCCAGCTCACAGATGCCATTAAGGTGTCTCAAGGTGTCTCTTCAAAATCTGTTTCATTTCCTTCACTGAGAGGTGAAATGATGCAGGCAGGAAGCAATAACAATGTTACAATTATAAAACAAATGTCCCCAAGACTTTGCATTTAGAATCTTCCATGCGAGCCAGAACAGACTGGCATTTCTTACATACCCCCTCCCCCAAGTTACAAAATTACAAATGTCACATGCCTTCTTTTCTCTTTCATGCAGAATTTGAATGCTTTTTTAAAACAAAGGCAGTTTTTAAAATGCTGCTTAAAATTTGGTTTGGGTGGAAGAAGCTCATATTTTTTTTATGGGCCTAATTCAGATTCTGGAATACCAGTGAGCTTTTGCAAGCTTAGTGGGTCAGCTGATGCACAGCCTTAAAATTACCACTAGTGAAATTCCTTGGAGAACAAGGGATGTCCATTGACTTACATTAAAATCCAAAAGGTAATACCAAGCATGTTATCAAAGCTTCAAAACATTTTTTTTTTTTTTTTGGATGTGGATCCCAGAACTCCACAACCATCATTGACTGTACTACTTGCCAGGAACTTACAAAGACAGGGAAAGAACTATACATGTTAGCCCTGCCCCCCAATGTATACACTGGCTTCAGCCTTGGGCCTCCACCCATCTGGTGGCTGGATCTGAATGGGGAGTTCTCATGCACTTAGAAACCATAGGGGCCCCAGTTTCAGAATGTTCTGATTGTGTGAGGAATTTTATACATGTTCCTGCAAATGCAAACATTCCCCCTTCAGTCCTTCTGCTCAATGAACACAGATCTCAGGCTACAGCTGGCGGGAATGAGATGCCAACAATGTGAACAGAGTAGAGATTTGGAAAGTTATTCTTTGGAACTACAGATCCCAGAAACCCCCATCCAGCATGACCGGGTGTCATGCTGGCAGAGGAATTTTGCACATTGTAGTCCAAACCAAACAACTTTTTTTTCCAAGCTATGAGCTAGAGTTTGTGGCTCTGGCCCTCCTCCCTTGTCTTATGGGAACATTCATGGAATTTCTTGGCTGTGTGTCCATTTCAATCAATGTCTACCAAGCCATTGCTTCTCACATGACTGCAGCTGTGAGCTGAGTTTCTAGCTCAGCATGAATTGAACAGCTACCTTTAATTGCTTCACTGGATGCTTTATACGATCCAAATGTACAGCAATATCAGGGCCTAGCATAGAATCTCTTTTGCTTCTAGTGTCTCAGACTACAGATGGCAACCTCTTTGTGACATATACATGATTTACACAGGCAGATGTTCACTTCATCCAAAACTGCTCACCCCATGAAGCAGCCCCAGGAGGGCCACTGCTATGGCAGAAGGGAAGGGAAGGCGGAGGGGTGAGCAAGGAAGGCAACTGAGCTGCAGGGATAGGCTCTTATCCCCCTCCAATCTGTCAAGATAGACAGAGATATAACAATATCAATATTACTTCCCCCACATGCATGGGCATACACACTCACTCACTAACTCACTAACTCACTCACTCACTCACTCACTCACTCACTCACTCACTCACACAATTAGAGGAATTAGAGGTAGTCACAGCTGTCCAATCACCTCACCTCTGCAATGACTATTTCATATCTAGAGCAGCAATTCCATGGGTTGGGTGCTGTCTTGGGGTGGGGTGGGGTGGGGTGGGGACAGGTACTCAATGTAGCTGCATGAGCAAAGTGCTTTCGCTTCCTACTGCCATTGAGGATCAGAGGCATAAAGTATGGGAAGAAACAAAACTGGCAGGTTCATCTGTCCCATACGGAGAATCATCTCACACAACCAATGGACTAAAAATGTCAGATGAGCAATAAGAAAATTAGACTATGCATGTATTTATTGTCCATATGATGTTCTATGTGACAATGTGGTCATCTCCATCTTTCTGTCCCTTTTTTGAGGTGGAAGAAGTTCAGATTTCTCCATCATGCATATGGTAGTTCAGTTTTGCAACTGCAACCTGGCCCTTGAACTAGAATGGCCATTTTGTTTGTTCACTCCCATATACTTTTCCTGCCCCTGCCTCCACCTCATTGGGGATTTTTTGTCATCGATTATCTTGCCTTGAATTGACATTCTGAATTCAAATGGCTCAAAAATGTCCTTTTGTGGCAATCCATTGGCTGCCCATGGCACAGTGCACTTTGGTTTAAAAAGGATCTGTCTCTAATTACAAGATACAGTGCTACTCTTTCCAACCAGACACACCATGTTATTCCAGTGTAAATAAGACATTTCCAGGATTTAAATATGTAACTTAAACTGAGTGTTAGTTTTTGGAACAATATGTATTTTAGCTGGTAACTAGTTCTTAGTATTCTCTGAAATGGTTGCTGGGTATAGGAACCATAAAGTGTAAAAACCCTACAAAAAGTATCTATGCTGTTATTGTGTGCCCATGACTTCATATGAACCACACTCATCCCCACCTGTGTATTTGACCAAGACAGAAATTTAAGACTCTTAGTTGGAGGCATGGTGAGTGTGCAACAGATTTTATGTCATGCTAGATACAATGGGTAATTGATTCAGAAACACAGGCTTGAACATAAAATTTTGGGCAGAATACTATTAGTGATGCACCTACACATTACACATATTGTCTTGTTCTGGACAAGAGGTCATTGTGTGTTCCCCAAATCTGACATTATAGGATCTTCCTGAAGGGATCTCTGAACTCTGCCAATATAGGGGCTTTGGTTTCATACGGCCAAAAAGAGACCAAATCCAGAGACTTTATGGTAGCAAAAAAAAAAAAAAAAAACTGAAATTTTATAGTCTTCTTCCACTGATCTTGTTCCTTTCACTTCTCTTCCTTTCTTTTGGGAGAAGAAAAGCAGGAGCCTGAAATTTCTGTCTGCCTAAACACTCATCCAGTAATATGTAAACAACCAAGATGCAGACCTGCAACCTGTGATTCTAACAAGTCAGTGAGGTTCAAAGGCTAGCATGATTTTTTGTGCCTTTTAGTTGACCTAATAAAGAAACCACCAATGTGAATTTTGGAGCAGGTGTTTGTATCAAAGAAGTGGAAAAATAAGGTGTTTCACTTCCTGAGCATTCAACAACTAGTTATTTGGAAGTTCATAGACTGCAAGGCGACACGATCATGGATTAAATCACTGATGGGTTTTCTCCTTCAATGACACACAATAGCACCACCGTCCTGCACTTTCCTATCCTGTGGAAGGGCAGGAAGCGTGATGGCAGGTGCTTCCTGCCCTAGTTGAAAAGTACCCAGCTGCACTACAGAAGGAAGCTGCACATCCATCATGCTCCCTTCCACAAGGAGCCAGTCCAGTGCAGAGGGGAACACTCCTGTCAAGCTCCTTTCCCAACAGAGCCACTGCCAGGATCACCAGTGGAGCACAACGGGACAAGGTCGGGTGTGGAAAGAGCCTACGATATGGGACAGGGGTGAGTAGACAGGGAAGAAATGGAAAGGCAGGTATATTGGCAAAAAGAGAAGCAAAGAAGATGATCTCAACCTGTTTGGACCATTCTAATCAGGTGACAAGCTGAACAAAGTGGCTTGTAACTGGGGCAGGTTGAACACTCACAGCAAAGTCTGATGGTGAGGCACACATATGTTTCACACGCACACTCACTTGTGCCATAAGCCACCACTGGGGGGCGGGCTAAAAAGGTGTCCAAGGAAAGAACTTTTAAATGTTCAGATTCCTAAGAAGTGAAGACCACTGAATCATTGAATCATTGAGCTGGAAGTTACAAGGGCCATTTAATCCAAGCCTCCTGCCCCCACCAGCATGCAGGAATACAGAACTAAAGCACTTCTAAAAGATACTCAACCAACTTCTGTTTAAAAACCTTCAAAGAGGGAGAACCCATCACTCTCTGAGGCAATATATTCCAATGTCCCTGAACAAAAGTAATCTGAAGAAATTGTGGGGTATTCTTTTCCCATTTTTTAAGAGGAAGTATTTTTCATTTTAATCCTTTCTCTGGATTTTTGAATCTTTTTCCACAAAGAAATGGAACCAAGTGGGCTAGAAACCACTTTCAATTTGATTTCTTTGTGGTTTTGAACTTTGGGGCCTAGCACAGCCTACAGAGCTTCCCAAATATTGGGGGAAGCTACCAGATGTTCTGAATTTGCTCACCCTTATGCTAGAGTAATGTCTAAAAACAGCATGTAGGAGCCAGTAAGGCTAGGCTTTATTACCGAGAAGCTTAGGCCATGCTGGTTTTCACATGCTGTCACACTCCATGTGTTTGTATTCCTGGCTTTTCTATTATGGATACCACTAATGAATATTAGCAGTTGTTTTTCCACAAATATTCCAAACTAAAAAGCTTCTGTATCTGCTCCTGTGGCAATAATTTACATAAGTGTAATTTTGCTTGTCAGTAGTAGAGGGTGCAAAAAATTCAAGTACTAATCTTAAAAGTTGCTATTTTTGCATCCTTTCAAATTGTTTATGACTTATGGAGATGCTAAGGTGACCCTATCAAAGGATTTTCTAGCAAGATTTTTCAGATGAGGTTTGCTCTTGCCTTCCTCTGAGGCTGAAATAGTATGACATGCCCAAGGCAACCCAGTGGGTTTTCATGGTCAAGTGGGAATTTGAACCCTGGTCTCTAGAGTTGTAGTCCATTTCTTAAACCTATACACTACACCAGTCGCATAGGGATGGGGAGGCAATGGGAGCGGTTTACCCCTGGTGGCAATGTTTTGGGGGTGTCCTGGCCCATAGCCATGCTCCCATGAAGCCTGGCCATGCCCCCACACACCACAGCCACACACCCACACACAGTGGCCATGCTCCATGTGCCATAGCCCTGCCCCCTCCCAGCCCCCCTCCATACACTCCAAGCTCTGCCACTGCATTACACTGGCTCTCAATTTAAAAAGTGCCCCTTCTAAAATATTTGAGAATTTGCGGATATCAATGAAATTAATTCAAAATGAAAATATCAAATGTGGAGCCACCAAATAACTGGCTACTGTCATCTCAAAGACCACTTAAATCTGACATTGCGTGCCTATTGGGATTGCCAGATCTCAGGACCGGGCCCTGAGTCTCAGATTTTCATGGGCCATTTCCAGGAAGGAGACAAGGATGCACTTCTCCAGTTTTGGTGGGCTCAGCACCAGACAAGAAGAAAGAGCTGTGTTTGGATCTCCAACCCAGCTAGTAGAGCAACAACTTAAATACAGTTTGCAAGGCTTAATTGATTTATTGATTAAACTTGCAAAAACTATCCAGGGAGTGTATTACTTACTTGATTAGCTTCTTTCTTACCTCCCAGTCACTGTGCTGTTAGGGCTCACCCTCCACTCTCCTCTGCATCCACACTGTGGCTGGAAGCACATATGTTAGATTAAATCCTCCTGTCTGCCTAAGATAGTAAGAAGGCACAAATCCCTCATTTCATTTTGTTCTGGGAACATTCCTTTTAACTAAGGACCTTTCTGCCCTACCCTGTTATAGTGCTATTATTCCACTTTCAATGTCCTGTAGTTTACTGAGGCCGAAGAGCTCTCTGGCTGAGAATTCTACATGCTCCTCCCTAAATTGCAAACCCCAGGATTCCATAGGGTGTTGAAAGTGGAATAATAGCACTATAACAGGGTAGTGTGGAAAGGCCCTAAGATTTCTATCTTAATTTCGAAACCAGAAAATATGATGGGGGAGGGGGTTTGATTGACAAACTGTTAGCAACCATGATTGTTCTTTAATGCATAATACTTAATGATATCTCCAGAGGTTATCTACGGGTCTCAGATTTTGGCATAGAAACCTTCAGGGCCTGAGATGATGCTGAACTAGCAACGTTATTGCCTGTTACCTGTTTGTCTTTGGTTGTACAGTCTCTATCACTGAAAGGCATCAGTTGACTTAATGTGATGCATGAAATGCTTCTTGAGGTGTAGCCATAGTGAGGCATTCAGTAATTGTATCTACAGGAGGAAAACAGGAAAGTGCACTGATCCACTCTTCCACAACTTGCAGCCATGCATTCCTGTGTTTATTAGAAAGGCCTTAAGGCAAAATGTTACACGGTGCCCACCCTTATTATCTTCCACAAATAGAATTACTGGGTACCTCAATAAAACTTGTGTCACCCCCAATATAAATATACGAAGATAATTTTTTAAAAAACCCACAACATTCAAATTGTTCAACGTGAAAATGTTACTGATAGACAATCAGTTCAGTTACTCTGAAAATAGTAAGAAGACCAGTTAGCTTGATAAATATTATGCAGGCAAGAGAAAAAATTTGACAAGTAAAGGAGGCGGGGAGGCCAGTGGACCCAGCCAAAAATTCACAAATGGAGCAATGCTAGAGGCTGTCCTCAGAGATCTGAATTTCTGTCTTGAACTAACAAGAGCAATCTTGGACTGCAAGTCTGTGGTGTAATAAAAATTCATTAAGAGTACAAAAGCAGCGAAATTTATCAGCATTAGTAACTAAATAAATACCAAATAATCCCAACAGAAGAATGCTGAAGCTTTGGGCCCTTCCACAATTTCAGTCAAGTCATGTGAGAACTCCAAACATCTGTTGATTGTACAATCTGCATGAAGCATCTAAATTTGGCATTTGTTATTCAGAAAACAAATCATCTGAAAGGGGAGACAGAAGGATCCAATGCTTAACATATTTTTCTTGTGCATCTAGAACTGATTAGGAAAAATAATAAACTTCCCATTGATGACAAATTGGGGGGGGGATAAAGGAATAATTGAGCAATGAAGCCATCCGATTATAGCAGAATTAGAAAAGGTTTACCACAATCAGATGTGTGGAAAATTCGATTTTATTTACATTGGAACAAGAAATGTACTGACAATATTTTGTTCTTGTTATCTAACTTTTTCTTTCTTTATGAATATGATTTTGACCAGTATCTAAACAAACAAACAAATAATAAAAGCACGTAGAAGAGTTGGAAGAGATCACAACAGCCATCAAGTCCAACCCCCTGTCATACAGGAACGCATACTCAAAGCACTTCCAGCAAATGGATCAAACCTCACCAAATGAGGCCCTCTTGGGATCGCAATCAGTCTCTCTGGGGTTGCCCAGGTGGTTACACCCCTTTGCTATAACACCATTGTTTAATGGTTTGCCATATATTTTATGTTTTTCCCATTCTAAAAGGCTCAGAATGTCTCTTCCAAGGCTTAGATGTTAATAGTAAGCTAAAATATTTCAAACTGGCATTTTTAGCCCCACTCTTTTGCCTTTGACATTACCCATGAAAGATATATACCTCAGAGCTGCACTGAAACTGAATTTGGACCTCATATTAAAAGCCATTCTAAACCATGGTCTGATGGATTTTATATTGAAATAATGAAAGGTTCCTACGCTACAAGGCCAGCCCCTATTAGGGAACAAAAGAAATACATGCAATCTTAACAAGGATAGAGCTTTCTTTCTAAGGAAATAGTGCAAATCATCTGAGGGTTCAGCTAAAAGTGCAAATCAGAATGGGCCGCTCAAGTTAGTTCCAGAAAGGCAATTCAGAGAGAGCAGACTGGTGACAGGACAGAAACAGAGGGACAGAAGGAGGGATCACAGAAGTGTTGGTAGTGTTGGGGAGCAAATGAGGAATTTGCAAGGAGGAAACCAGGAGTTTATCATGTGATCAGGACATTTGATGTCAATGCAGAAAACAGTTCACAAGAAGGCACAGCAAAGAACAGAGACCAGTTATAAACTTCAACTAAATCAGAGCTGGATAGACTCCAGAGCCTAGGGAGGAAGGAGGATCACATGAGGTGATTTTTGGCTCCCTTGGAGTTGCAGCAACCTGTCTTACCTGTCAATTGGGGCTACCAGAAGTGACATCGCATTACTTCCAGTTATTTTTAGGGGGTTTTTTTTGGAGGGGGGGTCTTGCTGTTTCAGGGTGGGCCTTTTGAAATTGCATTGTGTTGAATGTGTAACTATTGAATCTAACACAATTCCTACTCCTGAACTAAATATTAGATCTAACACATTTTCACAAACACAGGTGGTCCCACTAGTGGTAAAAGACATTTGTTTTTTAAATATGTGAGTTTCCTTATCTAGATATCATATACTTAGTACAGTTTGGTTTGCACTGTTCATTAGAAAGTAAACTTGGTTTAATTTGCAGTTCTGATTGTGGAAGCACGCATCTCTGGTGAAGTTCCACTGTGGGAGAAAAAAATCTATACGGAATATACATCCTCTTCAACATCTAGTTTGACACACAGCAGAAAAAAGCAGGAGGCTGTTTATGTCAACTGGACCCTCGTGGTCTCAGAAATGATTTAGAGAGTAGGATTCCAACTCAGCTTCTGAAAATATTGTGGTACAAGGTCATACACTGTTAATTAGCCTATTAGGATTAATCTGCATTTCATTTCATTCTATATCAGTGACTCCACTCACATATGTCTTGGAATTAGAAGAGAGCTGAAGGGCACCTAGTATGATTCCCAGTGGCAATTATGGATGCATCACATATAATGAGAAAATATTTAAGCCAGCCATCTAATTTCTATGACATTTGGACAGCTTTGTACCCTTCACCCATGAGATCTTTCAGATTGCTGCCATAGAGTAGCCACTTAAACAGTATTCAGTGTGTGCTTAAAAACTTCTAGCAATACGCAGTCTACTGCCTTCCAAGGCAATCTGTTCCACTGTCATACTATCAATAACATTTTCCTAATATTTACACAAAAATCTCCTTTTCTTGTACTTTAAACCCATTAGTTCAATTCTTATCCTCTAGAGCACCAGAAAACAGATAGTTTCATCATTAACATGACATTCCTTCAAATACTTGAAAATGGTTCTCATATCACCTCTTAATAGTCTCTTGCACAAGCTTAACATACCCAAGTCCTTTCCCTCATGGGATATGATCTCCAAGGCCCCAGTTTGCAATTGGCAAGCAGTTCAGTATCTTTATAAGAGAATGAATATATGAGAGGTTGAATTGACTCAAGGTGGATATTAAAAAGTGGATAGAACAGAGAAGCCATTTCATCTCCTGAGGGCATTCCATTCCTGGCCTCAAGGTATCTGTATGTAACCAAAAGATGTTTGTGGCTGGATTGGATATGTGACTGCAGATTGGACTTCATTAACAGATGTGACACAGTCATCATAAACAGAGCCTTGAATCAGGGGTTTTTTGGTGCTCCCTGTCCCAGAATCTCACTCCAGCCTCTGGGATCTGCAATCCAATCTCTGTTCCATTTCCAACCTCTGTTAACAGAGGTGGACAAACATGTTGGGGACCCCAGCAACTAAGAGTGATCAGGGCTACATACAGGCAGTCAGCCAGACCAAAAGTAAAAGGAAGTCAGAAAACTTCCTCCTCCTCCCACCTTTGTCTTTCCCACTGTCTGACCTCGTTTATTCCCCCCAAAACACACACACACACACACACACACTTTTCTCTGGAAACTTCTGTCCTCACCTGTCTCTAGCCACTATGCCTTCAGACTACCACACTGCTCTGCTTCTGTTGTTGTTGTGCTCCTTCAAGTCATTTCTAACTTATGGAGACCCTAAGGCAAACCTATCATGGGGTTTCCTGGGGCTGAGTGTGTGTGACATGGTTGAGCAGGGAATCAAACTCTGGTCTCCAAGGATGAGCCATTGCTCCCTGGATAAAAGAAAAACAAGTCATTGCTCTCTGGACAAGGACAGAAGCTGCTCATGGATTCTCAGGTGTACAAAAACAGCCCTGAGTGTACCCAGGAGCCTCCAGGTGCTCTTGCATACCTGGGACCATCATTATGTAAAAAGGTGTAGGATACCTCCTTCTGTAACATCTTTAAGAGTACTTACAGTGGTATAAGCCACCAATACTTTTCTGAATTGAAGCTGAAGCTACAGGCCATTGCCTGACAACATTGCCTAAACGTTATTGTCAGTCATTATCCAGATTGTCTACATGCATCCAGGGGCAAGAGAATTATGCAGGAGAATTAGGCCATCTAGTCTCTGCCCATCAGGAAACTCTACCAGTGCAACAGATCAGTTAAATACAATAGGGGTACAGGCACTGGGAGGGTACTGGCCTCCCAGAAGTCTCTCCCTGGATGGACATTATTAAGGTCATGTAGATAGCCACTATGCCAGGAGTCCTTCTCCTGGCTGAATCTTTTCAGTCACCCTTCCAGTACAGTCTCTGATGTAATCTTCTCTGTGTTCTCTCTCTTTCCTCACGACTTCTAAACAGCTGTGTTCTTGGCCCTTGACAACTTTACTGACTCACAGTTTTTGTTTAAGTCACTCGCTGTATTGCCTCCATGAGACATAGATTGTCCCCACATGCATGCATACAGAGCCACATGCACAAACACAAAGCCATCCCCTCCCCATTTCTGATGAGTCATTACAATTTATGTAAACAAGCATGAGGCTTTGAGAAGGACATTCTGATCCATTCATTGACATAGTTTCTGCCTCAAATTGTCAAGGAGTCCTTTGAAGTACTATATTGCCTCCCCCACCCCGAAGGAGTCTAAATACAGATTCTTGCACATTTTATTCTGCTTCCCTGTTCATCTTTCTAGATGTTGATTCTCCCAGGGAGACTACAAAGTCATAAATAAATTGTATTCATTTATTTACTTTATATCCCAACTTTTTTCTAATTCATCTATAACTGAATTAAACAATCAAGCAGCATTGTCCCAGTAAACTCTAAGCCCTTCTGTCAGAGGAGCAAATCGCTGTTTAACAACAAAGAGCTTAAGGCATGTATCTATACCACATGGGTAGAATAGTTTGATGCCACTTTAACTGCCATGGCTCCTTCCTGTGGAATCTTGGGATTTGCATTTCAGTGGAGTTATTCAGGATCCTCTGGTACAGAGCTCTAGTCCATTCCCTTGGACTACAGAATTAGAGCTCTCTAGCAGACAATTTCAAGTCAAATATTGAACTACAAATCCCAAGATTCCATAACATAGAACCATTGCAGTTAAGGTGGTATCAAACTGCTATAATTCTGTGGACACATTCAAGAATTCCTCTGAGGTTGAATAAGAGCAGTTCCTGCTCCCAAGAAGACTAGCTGCTGTGCATCCTTCAGTTTCAGGAGAGTGCCTTATCTCATACTGTGGACAGCACTAGATAAGATTTCAATGATGTCATCAGACTTCAACCAACTGACTTATGCCCACAGATTGAAATATTAGATATCTCTGTTTTATGGAAAGTGAAAGCTCACTCTCCCCAGTTTTCAGCTGAATACCTGCTTAAACATCTAAAAACAAAACAAAACCTTCTAATAATAGGTTGCAGCAAGACTATGTCTCTCCTTCTCTCTCCTACTAGATCTTAGCCCCAGTTCCTGAGCTGAATAATAAATAATTCATGATAGGAAAAAGGAAGTAATTCCAGTTAAACTGTGGATAGTTAAACTGTGGAATTCACTGCTGCAAGATGGAGTGATGTTTGCCAACTTAAATGGCTTTAAAAGGTGATTGGATGAATTCATGTAGGATGGAACTATGGCTGCTAGATACAATGGATATATTTTCCCCGCAGCAGAAGTAGTATGGCTGCGTGTATCAGCTGTGACAAAACACACGCAAGAGATGGATTAGTCTAGGGTGCAGTTGTACTCATAGTTTGTTTGTGGGCTTCCCATAAGCAACTGGCCACATTCTGAATGACTAGACTAGACAGTTCTTCTGATGCAGAATGGCTCTTCTTATGTTCGTAAGATGCTATCTTCTTATGTTATTTTCTACCTCCTCCTTTTCATTACATGGAAATTAAGCTGCCTGTACTTATGTGCAGATACCCCATAGACCTGCATTTATACTAATGATTTGGAAGGAGGGGCTCGTAACATCAGACTAAAAGATTCATCTCAAACTCCCTTCAAAAGTGAGCACACAACTCCCACTAAAGGTGTGGTCAAGGAATCTGTTGCTAAACAGCTCTCCTTTCTGCAATCTTTGTCTTGCAAGATAGGACAAACTGGCAATGCAGTTAGGAGGGCTACAGCCAGGATCTAACCATATGGTAGTGACAGTGTTACCCTGTATGTTGGGGGTCCTGGGATGGGCGCCCAAATAACCAAATGAAAACACAAGTTGGGGGAATTAAGCTTGAACACTCTCTTAAGCTAAACAAGAGGCAGAGTAACTTCGCTAGGATCTTTTACCCAATGTATACAGCATCAAGTCAGAGAGCAGTTAGACAAGTTTAAAGTAACAAATAGTAAGTTTTATTAAGAACAAGCAACATGAAAGACACAACAAATACTAGCTAACTTAGAAATGGAAGTGGAGGATTTCAAGGGAGTGAGTAATACGACACCTGGTCTTGTAGTCCTGGAGAGAAAGACGGGGTTCCGGGAGAGAAAGCTCAGCGTGGCTCACTGAGGGGAGTTCCCTTAGACAACCGGGAGCAAGGCGGGATGGAAGTCCAAAGTAGTCCGAGGAAGTCCCAAAAGTGGGGACTTTTTATAGGGTGGATCGTGCCTACAGGCTATGCTATGCTCGGTGAGAACAATAGGATTTTGGAGCTGGACAAAGGAGTTGGAAAAGGTCAGGTTTTGCATGATGAGCTTAACACTGGATGACAATGATATGGCCAGTACGCTGATGGCCTGACATAAAGGAATGGCTCGGCTCTTGGCCGTGCGGCTTTGTGTATACACGCCGAGCAAAGCCAGTTTGCAGGGAGGTTTTTCCCTAAAGCAATGGAGAGGCTTAAGTTGCCTGCCTGAGTGAGGTTTTGGAATGTACAACCATTAATGGCCGCGCCCTTACCTGCTTGTCCAGAGGACCTCTGCAAACATGTGGAGTAGGGTGGCAGAGAATGGTCAAGCAAAGGCCAAATTATTTGATATCAAAGTGATATCTAGTGCTCTCACCAGACATATCATAACTGGAGTAAGAACAGTGCTGATTAGGAGCTCTGACATCCGTACTATAATTCTATCCCATATATACAATTTCATAAGCTAAGAAAAAGAATTCTGGAATTACATGTTCTACATTTTTGAAATTATGACATCATAACTTACTCTGTAGCGTCACTACTTCACCGAGATAACCACCCCTTTCCTCTTTCTTTCAGCTTACCATAACAGCCAGGAGGAGAATTCTACTGAACTTGCTGATTGCTTTTTGGAATGTTTTTGTTGTACCCAATAAAGGCATTAATCTGTTGATGTTTTTCTCCACACACACATATAACATATACATCATGATTGGTCCTGGACACAGCAAAGCTATAGGGGTGCATGAAAGTTATAGTATCTAATTTTTCCTGATCTGATAAACTGAGCTAGAAAGCATCAGAAACTACCATTGTCATGCATCCCAGCTTTAACTGTCACTCTCAGACACAGGGTGGCTGATGGTTCCCATATTAGTAAGGTGGTGATACTACTTTGGATTTTAGTCCAAATTTTAAAAGAACCATCCAAGGTTCTGAACTCTGTACTCTATTTTGGTCCAGTACCTTTGTTTGATCTTTTAAAATCTGGACTAAAACTCAGAGCAGATTCACTGAGCCACTGATGTGAAGTTCCCAGCACCCAGGCTATAATATCCAATCACTGTCACATCAGCATCCCCTCTCCTTTTCTAGGGCAGCAGCCACATTGCATCAAAGATGTAGTTAACAGCTATGTATTTATTACTGTGGGACCCTCCTGCTGATGGAGCATTTAACTGGAGGACTCCACCAACATAAATGTTACATTCACTCCATTCACTGGCAAAGATTCAGAGATGCTTTTGTATTGGCTTTGGTTTATTTACACTGGCAACGGATCCCATCAACTAAGCATAGCAGCCAAGAGGAGAGTCCTGCTGAACTGGGATGGGTGGGTACTACAATGAGTTTTGAGAATCAGTGAAGTGTCTTGCAATCCCCTTGTTTCCCCACAACTGGCTTTGCATTCACTGTCCATCACAAAACACCTTGGGCCAGCCAGGACATCCTGGGCTTATAAAAAGTCTGCTTTTATTTTTTCTTCTCACACGAACTGTGATGTTCTGTTTTGCCAGTTCTTGATGGGATAGGATGGGGAGTGGTGAGTGGAAAGAGTGAGGTCACATTTTGAGAATTCAGCTTGTCCTTCATACTTTAGCCAGGTGCTTAAAATAACAAAGGGGAGCACATGTTTTGAACGTTCCTTGGATGACTTGGTTGTTAAATCCATGAGCAAATTTGCCCCAGGAGAACCAGGAAACCAAATGCACCCTGTCCTGTATTGGGGGAAATTAAATAATGGAAAAAACTGGGTAAGTCCATTAAGGCTTATAAAGATTGCACTCAGTATACAGCTCATTCTCCTTGCTTGGGTTATTACCTTCTCCTGGCACCCACTTACAGACCTTTGGATTTGGCAGTCCCAAAATAAAATAGGAAAAACAAGCATGTCAAAAGAATTTACTGCAAAAGTGCTGCTACTTCTTTTTTAAACAAAAATTATTTGCTTGGGAGTCACACTTACCATCCACACAGGCTCCTGAAGAAACAGAGGACAAACCTTGAAGCTTTAGAATACTGGAAAGCTTAGAACTTTGAACCTGAAAGAGGTTCAACCTGAAAGAGGGGGAGACCTGGAAGGACTGCATATTTGTTTACATGAGCTAAGACTTTGTCCCATGGATCCTCTCATTTGTTAACATCTATGTCTAAAGTTTTGCAAGCTAGATTTACTTTTGATTTGAATGAAATTCAAGCCACAAGGTGTAATGATGGCTGCCAACTTGGATAATTTAAAAGCAGAGGGAAGTGAACAATTTTGTTTATTACTGTTTGCTTATTTCTGTCAACATGATTGAAGAACAGATGAAGACATTCTTTAAAAAAGACAGTTTTAAAACAACAAAAAACAATTACATATAGAATAGTATCCTTTCGGCTATCCAACAGTAACTCTGCAAGGATGAAGCCAGCCTGGCTGAGGAAGTTTCGCCATAGAGGTGCCACTATAGAGTAAGTCCTGTCTCATTTACTCAAAACCTCACATACTCCCAAAGTATCACTACTACCAGTCATGATGGGCTTGTATCATCTCCAATATCAGAGGCAAGGTATCTTTGTATATGATTTGCTGGAGAGCGTAATGGGAGGCTACTGCTCCACTCTAGGAATGCAGTCCTTCATTAATTTTCTTCTTAAAGGAGACAGTGAGTTATTTTAGCAATTTTGTTCCTGCCACAAGAAAATCTTGGAAAAACCAGAGTTTTCAAAACCTATTCATAGTTTGGAATTTATTCTGTGCAAAATTTTGCACTTAGGTGTTTTGTATAGAAATCTTAATAATACTTCTGTTTAGAAATACTATTCAGTATTCAGTAAATGCTGTTTCACGTACAGAAAAAGGCTGCTTTCTGTGCAAAGCTAATGTGTGAATTTCCCACAGAATAAGCCCTGAATTGCAAACCTTCCTGCCAGTCCAGGATTCTTCTCAACAGGATTAATCAGCACTTGAAAAACATGTTTTTGATCCCTTTTTTGGAATATTTTTGAATATCCTTTCTATTTCTATTCTGCTCACACTCTGTTTGTGGATTTGACATAAACTTCTGTTTGGGCACTGTGTGAACAGAATGCTGGATCATCTTGGCCTTTGGTCTTACCCAGCTCCATTCTTATATTCTTACATGCTTATGGAATTGTATAGGTTAGTCATCATGAAAGAAAAACATGCAGCAAAATAAAGTACCTTGGGGGGGATTTTAATCGGCCATAATAGAAGTATACCATTCAGGGCTTCATTGCCATGAACATCCAGTTTCAGCACTTTGGAACTTGCATAATAAATAGACCCCCCTCCCCTTTACACTTTTCCTCTCTTTCAGTATGCAAGCCAAATTCCTTATTGGAAGCCCTTTCTCCTTGTTCTCCTTTTCTGCCTTTGTGGCATTGCTGAGAGTGCTTGGGAGGTCTACATGACAAGGAAGTAATCTCATCTGCTATGGGGGCAGGAACCTTCCCTTCCACCCACCCAAACATATGCAGTGTTTCTGTGATGAGTTTAAAGAACAAATAAATTTTTTAAAAAGTCATTCCATTTCATGCTCATTCATTCATGTTCCCCAGCACAAACTCATCCAGATATCCAACTGGAGTTAAAACCGTTATAAAAGCCAACATTTTCTTCATCATCATCAGTTGTTGTGTGTTTTCAAGCTGCTTCTGACTTATGGAGACATTAAGGTGAACCTATCATGAGGTTTTCTTGGCAAAGTTCATTCAGAGGGGTTTACCTTTGCCTTTCTCTAAGGCTGAAAAAGTGTGACTTGCCCAAGGTTCCCCAGTGGGTTGCAATGACTGAGTGGGAATTTGAACTTGTTCTCCAGAGTCGCAGTTCAGCACTCAAGCCACTACACCACTATATACCTAAATTCCACATCCATGGGATAGCTTTCAGTCTGCTCCGCTACCCCTTTTCCAATGGTGTCTGGAAACTTCCATGTCAGTGGTGTGGTGAATCTGTTCCAGAATATAGATCAAATTTTAAAGGAACTGAAGTGCTTAACTCTATCTCCATAATAGATTCAGCACCTTGAATAGGTCCATCAAAGTTCAGACTAAATCTTGGAAGGGATTCATTGCTCCATTTACATGGAAGCCTTCAGATGCCTCTGCCCATTCCATTTCCTCAGTCTGTTGTGCATGAACACACATGGATGGGGACAGCAGCATCAAATGCACTGTCCCTGTATACAGCAAGTATATTCATCTTCAGGTCTGAATAGAGCTCTAGGCAGGCATGTGTGGAGGCTGTATTCTGACTTTGCAAAATAACATGAATAGTTCAGAGGTGTGCTATTGATATGGAGGTCATATGTCCTTTTTCACAGAAGGAAGTTCTTTCTTTGAAGGTGCCCCCATTTGGAGTTCCAATCCAATAATCTGATTTAAATATAAAGAACTATAAGGAGCCAGAAGAGATGAGCCCTTGAAATTTTTGCTGATGATACTCAACATTTGAACAGTAGACTGAGGAGGCATGCAGATCACCTAACTACAGTCTTCCCCACTATGGTGGCAGGGATAGCATTTTTATGGAAATTATTATTTCTGAATTCATGTGTATACATAAACACTAAGATATGCAAATTTAGATATGCAAGTTAGTTCCCTCTTCTTGGAGGAATGCATTTTCTGTTTTAAAAAACGACACATCAGTTCTCCCTCCAGCCACTGAAATCTTACTTCTCCTCCACATATGTATTTATTTACCACCCACTGAAGCCCTGAAAGGGCTATATGGCTCTCAAAGCCAAAAGGCCTTTGCAGATGTTCACAACATTTCTGGCAGCATCCCAGAACCTCAAAGTTTGAATACAAACTTTGCTTAGAGCTCTGTAACTGTGTCCCATTCAATGCAGTTGCAGAGCTCCCATGATTAGGAAAACTGATACAGCCAGATTCCCAGTCATGAAATCTCTGTAACCATGTTCAACTGAATATAGTTACAGGGGTCTACACAGACCTTCACAGTTGACATGTGAAGGTCTTGGGTTGTTCCTGGGTGTGGCAGTGTTCAGAGGTAGGGCTTACATGTATGTCCAAATTCCACCCCCAATTTAAATCTAGATACAAGCAGGCAAGCACCTTCATGGGGCTAGGAATTTCATTGAATGGAGCCATTCTGTGTTATTTTTCCACACTGATGCACAAATCCCATCTGTATTAACGAGGCAAGACCTTTTAATCAAGTAGGCCATTATTCATACTCTAATACAGTGATGAAAATGGTGTGATTGTACAGATATTAAAGAGCAGTTACCAGTATCCCTTGCCATGGACTATACTTTTTAGGACTATTGGGAGATGCAGTCTACCAGCATCTGAAGGGCTGCACAATTTCCATTCCTCTTGTAATATTTTATCTTGAATGTTCCATTACCTCTGCTAGAGTGATACAGAAGCTTCTTTCTATGCATGAAGCCTTGGTGGGGAGAGTGTTTCCTGTTCTGAAGTTCATGACACTGAGAAAGAAAAAGCTGAGGAATAACTCTTCAGCTATACATATTTTAAAACCAAAAGTGCTCTAGCAGTGGCAGCTTAAGGCACTAGTGGTAATGTATACTACGCTGCACTGAAAGGGAAAAGAGGCATTCTAGATTGGAAGAGAACAGGAATAAAGAAATGCACATGGCAGAAGCTCTTTGAAGGGTTCTGATGATTACGACTTTTTATGGCAGATGAAAAAAATGCTGAAAATATGTAACTATGAATCTTGCGTATGTTAGATACCATTTCATTCAGTCTTGAAGTGAAATAATCCCTTTTCATTTACACCAAAAAGAAATGATGGAAACATTGATTATCCTGATGTTCATGATCATCATTGTCTTGAAAATATTCAGTGTTGTACTGCATAAATTTTATTGGATTAAAGTCCAGACTAGTTTTGGGTGTCAAGGACTCTGCTCTCCCATAAGCATCTCCCAATAGGTGCCAGTGACACTTTAGTAAGGTTGGTGCAAGTGGCCGGCTGACAATACATGAGAAGAGCTTTGCTGATCATCAAGTCCAGCTTCCTATTTTTATTAAAAATGCCAACAGAAGGCTGTTAGGCTATAACTGTCTCTCAGACTGGAGAAAAGTGACTTTTTTGGATTACAGCTCCCAAAATACCCTAGGCAGCACAGTCACTAGCCATACTAACTGAGGAGGACTTAAGGAGTCCTCTCATGCCCACCAGCTATGTCATAGACCCTCCATTTGGAAAAGCCAATAAGAAGCAGCCCAAACCCCTCAAGCCTGAGGATGACAAGGAGCTGATGGCTCCTGCAGACCCCAGACCCTTGGAGGTACAAAAAACTGCCCTCCTGCACAGAGGAAGTATGACCCCAGAGTCAGAAGAGGCTGTTAAAAACTTACTGCTAGACCCAGGCTGCCTGGACATAAGGCAAACAAGCAGAATTCTGATCACTCTGCTCACAACAACCCTGCTCAAACAAACATCCCTGTTTGAATGCTTGCCAAGGGCTTTTTCACACTACACAATTATAGCACTATGATTCTACTTTAACTGCCATGGCTGTATCCTATGGAATCCTCAGGTTTGTAGTTTGGTGAAGAACTAGTATCCTCTGACAGAGAATTCTAAATACCCTCCCTAAACTGCAAATCCCAGAATACCATAGGATGATGTTCCGGAAATTAAAGCAGACTTACAGTGCTGGAATTCTGGTGAAAGGGCCCTGTATGTCAAAAGCAGAGGCATATTCCTTTGAACTTGGAGATTCTACAAAGCTACCACAACTAAGTTAGCTTTTTGCTGAGTCAACTTATCATGCATGTCCAGACCCTTCTTAAAGCCACCTAAGATAGCATCCATCAATGTATTGTGCAGCAGCCAATTCCATGCCTTGTTATGTGCTCATGAAGGAGGACCTTTGACAAAGAGCAAACCAAATGTAACAAAGAAGAATGTCAGCAATTTTTGTTGGAGCAAATTGCATTTTCCCAGCCTTTACGCTGAGTGATCAGTATGGTGGCAAAATAATAATTTGCTGACAAAGAGAAGCATTTGCTGAGGCAACAGTGTCAGATGGATCTGCGACAATGGCTGAGACCCTCCAACAAAACTCAGTTTCAATAGTTACCACTTCTCTCTGCATCAGCTCTGCAGATATGGCTAATCCTCAGAACCAGTCTCTCCCTGACTGGTTTCTCCCTCAGCAGGGCATGCTTTATAATTGCTTAGTGAATATGCAGGCACTCATGGTGGTCTGCATGAATGAGTCCAAAAGAGTCTAGGCCTTTTATTCATCCCTTTACTTTGCTTGCTTATTTTTCCCAGATGCTGCTGCCTACAAATAATCATGACAGTATCCCTCCCCTGGTTTTGCAGTTCTTCCAACTGTGCCTCCTCCAAGTTTGGTTTGTCATTGGTGTGCTATAAAATTTTACAGTAATTAATAACTGTTAGAATGACATGTTAAATACAGCAATGCAATAAAGCAATACCATATTACAGTTCCCACAAACAAAGTAATTTAACTGAGATCTGGAACTTATTTACATTCAATTAGATAAAAGAGCTTCTGTAACCATCATCGTCATCAACAACAAATTGTCCCTCAGCTCCCCAACTATTTAGTCTATCTGAGAAGAGGGTTTGATTCCCCACTCATCCATGGAAACCCATTGGGTGACCTGAGATGCATCATACACTCTTAGCCCCAGAAAACCCCATGATAGGTTTGTCTTAGAGTCACCATATGTCAGAAATGACTTGAAGGCACACAACAACAAAGGATGAGAATATTAGAGTAAACTTAAAAAGAGCAACTGAATGTCAGGATTTCAGTTAGAGTCCTCTTGCTGCTTGGAAAAAAAAGGTCTTCAAGATCCAGTTGTACCATCATCAGAACCTGACTTACTTTAAGAAAAGAATTGAAATACTTCATAGTTTGCAGATTTAACTGAGATATGATGGCACTTTTTGCAGTAATCTTCCTGGCCAATGAATGCATTCCTTATTCTTAACATGTACTGTGATTTCAGCCATTCTTGAATCAGTTGGTATCTTCCAAAAGTTTATTAATATACTTCATGAATCAAGTGTCTGAAGGCATTTGGATGCTTTCAAAGAGGGGAAATCCGTGTCTTGTTTGGAGAGCTTTAGTTGTGAGACTTCTTCCTCCCTAGAACATGTGGGAATAATGATTATGCTGATGAAAAGCTGGAGATAGCTCATTGAATGAATGGAAAGCAAAAGCCTTAACATTTTCCCATTGATGAGTACAGTGATAGCACTCTATGACATTAGTCAAGTCTTTCAGTTGTGAGGAAATCGTAAGGATGTAACTGTGAGTGTGACCAGTCTCCTGGGTCAAATTCTCCTATAGTGGGATTTATTTATTTTTATTTATTTGATTTACATCCTGCCTTTCTCCTAAAATGGGACTGTGAGCTGCTGGAATGAGTCGGAATGAGCCTAGCCAGGATTAAGTCAGCAGAAGTTTTATTACCAATAATAAACCATTAGCAACAAACAATGCAGGACCCTATATATATCCCCTTTCTTATAGATGCCCTTGGATTGTACCAAATACCAACAGCAGTGATGGAATAGTGATATTTCTCAGTTTGATAACAGATACTGCACATAATATTGTAAGCAGACATTATCTGCATATCAAAGTTTGAGAAACACGCAGAGGATACTTCCAGTGCTGATTTTTTCCAATTTAACTCTCAGTGTGGAATTTTTCAGTGTCATTTTTACATGTTTAATTTCATGGTACATTAAAAACTAAAAAGATCTTTCTCCTTAACCCCACTCCCCCCACTTCCAAATAGTCAAGTAACCCAAACATCACCTAAACTGATGCATGTCTCATTATAGTTAACATACATGGATGTAATAATGTGATATCATTTGATGTGGTACAAATACATAAGTGAAGAGATTCCTCTTAATGAATTGATTTAATTTTACAATGAACAAGTATTTTGCAGTTATAATAGCACAATATTAATTTTGAGTCACAGCTAGCCCAAGATACTTTGCTTCCTGAGGTGAAATGCAAGATGGTTTCTCTCTTATGCCCTTGTTCCTGTTGTTCACTGGACTAGCAGCTGAATTTTACTTCAGCACTGTCAATAGGACAGTTTCCTCAACTAGCCAGTGTTGCCTCATGTGGCTGGCTGAATAGGCTGTGTGACTTGACTAGGTCTGTTTTCCAGCAGAGAAGAATAACTAGGGGGCTCAGGAGGAATACTTGGAGGACTACCACAGCTGCCCCTCAGCATCTGTCACATAAGATGGCTTCCTCACACTGCCTAATGGCTAGCCTTGTTTCAGGCATAGATTATAATATCCTTGTCTCCTGAAATGTGCTAATGTTCCAATGGAGTCTTTTGTCTGTTCATATAACTCACACAAACAATGTACATGTTGATATGTGAAATAAATAAGTGATTGTGTTAGAAATCAGGGCTGGTATTGAGTATTACTGTTATGGATTATGGATTCATGATCTAGAGTTGTGGATCTGTAAATGATCTCTATTAACCAATCCTATGTATTCAATAACTCAGTTAATAACTAGCAGCCCCAACCCATGTTAACAACTAGAAGCCACTCTATTCTACTGGAGATTGGTGTACAAGAAGGATGACATTTCCACACTTCTGGACAGCAAGGTTGTAGCAAGCAGAATCAGTACCTCCATTGCAAGTCCTTGTCATAACTTGGCATATATGGTGGGAAGGGGGTGGAAACATCCACCTCATTGCACCCTGGTTGGGAGCTGAATGGACTTCATCTATTGCAGCTGGCAGCTGGCCCTTAAAGTGGACATGGAGGCTGGCCAGTATAATTACTGTTTTTGCAGTCATAACTAAGTAGCTGCCACTGAGATAACTTCTTTATACTGTTACCCACCTGACTGCCTTCATCTTCCCCCAACATAAGGATGCCATCCCTGGGCTCCTACTGTTGTAAGTTTGCTAATGGACCTTTATGCTCTCCCAGTGCTCTCCCAGTGCAAACATGGTCTTGTCCTAAATATATAATACAGTGAACTGATAAGAAGATGTTGCTCTGTAAAGCAGCTTTTAAGCTCTGTGGCCATCTGAGGGAGTTAATTTTGCACATGCATTCCAGAGACTTTTTGGAAAATGTCTCTTATACTCCATCTGGCATGTGTCGTTTGAGAAAATGTTTCCCAGGTGATTTCCTGTCTTCCATATGTATGAAATGCCCATATGTATGCAATGTACATCTAGTAGCCAGAAGTGAAATATTTAAGATATATCTCGCATTAACCCTCTTCACCAAAAACACTTTGTGTGCAAATCTTAATCTTAAACATAAAAAATAATTCCTGTCATAGCCAGTGTTTCTCTTCAATCTGTGCCTGCCTTGGCATAATATTTTTTCACCCATGGTTCCTGCTTTCTTCTTTTCCCTGGATTAGTCACTAGGATGTTGTGTCATTTTTACAAGCCAAGCTTAAAAAAAGAGATGTTTTTGACATTGCTGGGGGAAAAAATCCTTGAGAAGCAGGAAGTAGATTTTACCCAGCTCTTAATATATATTCCACAATTTCCAGGGATCTATCTGGTGTGAAGGAACATTAGGAAGAACCAGTAATCCCTATAATTTTTCTGTTATGTGCATTTAGGCACACCCTTACTGTATTTAAAGAATCACAGAATTTTCAGTGAAATCTTCCTCTGTTCACAAATATGAAATAAAAGAAAATTGGTGCAAGTAAAATTTAATGATGACGACAACGATGACGATGATAGATAGATAGATAGATAGATAGATAGATAGATAGATAGATAGATAGATGGAGGCAAATCCATAGCATGGGTTGTAGGAGGCTACACTTTGGCAGGTACATAAAGATCTCGACTGGACAGGCTACTACTCACAAATTTAAAAAATGAAGCTAAATTATAAACTGTGGTGTCATGGTTTGAGTGTTGGACTATGACTCTGGGAAACTAAGGTTTTAAATGCCCACTTGATCATGGGGCCCCAAAGTGTAACCGTTGAGCAAGTCACATTCTCTCAGTCTCAGATGAAGGCAGTGATCAACTACCTCTGAGAAAATTTTGCCAGGAAAACCCATGATAGGTTTAGCCTTAGTGTTGCCATAATTCAGAAATGACTTGAAGATATACAACAATGACATTTGAAAACATTTATGGAAAATTATTTCCTTGTATTTGAACCTTTTGTGCCAATCTTGAGAGATTTGCCATGACAGAGCCTTACAGCAGAAAAAGCTACACAGTGTCTTAGAATCATAGAATCATAGAATCATAGAAATGTAGAGTTGGAAGGGACCACACGGGCCATCCAGTCCAACCCCCTGCCATGCAAGAACGTCCTCAAAGCACTCCCTACAGATTGCCATTCAGCCTCTGCTTAAAAACCTCCAAAGAAGGAGACCCCACTACACTATAAGGCAGCATATTCCACTGCCAGACAGCCCTGACTGTCAGGAAGTTCTTCGTGAGGTTCAGGTGGAATCTTCTTTCCTGTAGCTTGAATCCATTGCTCCTTGTCCTGGTCTCTGGAGCAGCAGAAAACAAGCCCTCTCCTTCCTCTACATGGCATCCCTTCAAATATTTAAACATGGCTATCATGCCCCCTCTTAACCTTCTCTTCTGCAGACTAAACATACCCAGCTCTCTAAGTCTATCCTCATAGGGCATGGCTTCCAGGCCTCTCACCATTTTGGTCACCCTCCTTTGGACTTGCTCCAGCTTGAACATGTCCTTCTTGAATTGGGGTGCCCAGAACTGGACACAGTATTCAAGATGAGGTCTAACCAAAGCAGAGTAGAGTGGTACCAGTACCTCCCTCGATCTAGACACCATACTCCTATTGATGCGGCCGAGAATTGCATTGGCTTTCTTGGCTGCTGCATCACACTGCTGACTCATGTTCAGCTTGTGGTCTATGAAGACTCCTAGATCCCTTTCACATGTACTGCTATCCAACCACGTGTCCCCCATCCTATATTTCTGTATTCCATTTTTTCTACCTAAGTGTAGGACCTTACAGTTCTCTCTATTGAATTTAATTTTGTTAGCCTTGGCCCAGCTCTCCAATCTATCCAGGTCGTTTTGAATTTTGATCCTGTCCTCTGGCGTATTAGCAACCCCTCCCAATTTGGTGTCATCTGCAAATTTGATGAGCTTGCCCTCTATTCCTTCATCCAAGTCGTTGATAAAAATATTGAACAGCACTGGGCCCAGGACAGAACCCTGTGGCACCCCGCTAGTCACTTCTCTCCAGGATGAAAAGCAGCCATTGGTGAGCACCCTTTGGGAACAGTCAGTCAACCAGTTACGGATCCACCTGACAGTAGCCCTGTCCAGCCCACATTTTACTAGCTTCGTTGCAAGAATGTCATGGGGAACTTTGTCAAAGGCCTTACTGAAATCGAGATATGCTACATCCACAGCATTCCCTTCATCTATCAAGCTAGTAACTCTATCATAAAAAGAGATAAGATTAGTCTGGCATGGTTTATTTTTGAGAAATCCATGTTGACTTCTCGTGATTACCACATTGCTTTCTAAATGATTAGAAACTGACTGCTTAATGATCTGCTCCAGGATCTTTCCGGGTACTGACGTCAGGCTGACTGGGTGATAATTATTTGGGTCCTCTTTTTTTCCCTTCTTGAAGATGGAGACAACATCTGCCCTCTTCTAGTCTGCTGGAACTTCTCCTGTCCTCCAAGATTTCTCCAAGAAGTCTTCTCTAGAGCTGTTTGTGCAGATCAGTTAGGACTTATATCTGAGAGGAAGAGGACTCTCAACTTCACCATGTGACCTTGATCTCAAGAGATACTAGTCCCAGAAGTTTTTTGTTCATGAGTTGAGGGGGAATGTTGAGGGGAGTGGGGAGAGACACCCAATGAGAAGAGGAACAAATAGTAATCATCAGGAACATGTCTGGATGAAGAAAGCTTCTGTCTTACAAATGCTGCTTGCAAAGGTCTTCTTCTTCCTTCAATTGGGTGTGTTCCCAGGCCCAGGGACACCAGGAGCCAGTGTAGCAGCATACCCACATTAAACACTGCTGGAATTTTATTATTGGATATGATTGGTTAAGTCACCTGGTTGTTTTGTCTATTTCCAAGTAGGAACAAAGTGTGGACCATGGACTGCCTGGTACAGCCCCTGAAGCCCCCAAAGTCCCCAGATCCTCTCAAATGTAAATTTTGGGCACAATTTTTCATCCTACCTTTTAAACAGCTCAAAATCACTATCTCTACTTTCAAAGCCCACCTCCACCCCTAAAAGCCAAAAAAGACTGAAAATTGGCTGATGTCACTTCTGGGTACATCAGGCATGCTAGCGTACCCTGCCGGAGGTGAGTGGGCACAGCAGTGTGTTATAGGCCAAAGAATATTTTGTTATCAACTTCTCGGCCCATTCATGTAACTTTAAAGGACAGAATTAAACCTAATAAAAGCTAACACAGGCAGGTAGGAGTTTGTGTGTGTGTATGAAATCTGGCTACAGTACAGGTCAGTCTGGGAAGAATGCCCAGATGCTCTGGAATGTAAGCAAGATAAGAAACTCCTCTAGAAGTACACACTAGACACTAAACTTCAGGTGACACTAACAAAAAGCGCAAACACTAGACAAGGTGTCACTATGTGATAAGATAAGGGATGAGTAATAACATAAAGAGCTTTGTTGACAGGTCAGTGGACAAGCTCAGTGGCTGTAAGAACAAGAGGAAAGGAAACCCCAACAGAGTTATTATCAGGTTGTTCCACAGAAAAAAGCAACAATAACAGTTCCTGATAGGCTGATATGCTACCTTAAAATGCTGAATAGATATACTTAAGTAATTATGAATGCTATTAAGATATAACAAGGATAACTCTTGTATACCTGTATAGGTACAGAAGCCTGTTAGAGATGTGTAACTCCACAAAGAGATTAGAAAGAGTACTTGAATGGTTTAGACTGTATTTTTAAGACACTTATATATGGTACAAGGGATAGAATTCTGTAGAAGTGAAAGCATTAATGAAATATCTGTATAATGCCTTATCAAGTACTATGGGAAACTGTGAGATTGTGGCCATTTCCACACTAGAGTGGAGAAGCCTTTCACTGCGTGTCATGAGCGGTGTTTTTTACTCCAACTTACCCCAATTCCTATCTGCATGCCCTCCAGTTTCTATTGAAATAAAGCAGAGAAAATCATTTGTAGCTTCTGCATCATCAATTCTTGTGGAACTCCTATTTCCCTCACTCACTCCACCCCGCCACTGCTGACTGGTCGATTAAAAAAAAAACTTGTAGAAACCATTGCTACATTTTAGTGCAAGTGTGTGAATCAATGTAATGCTTTTGCATGTAGGAAGAAAGGCAGCAGAAATGGTTTGGGTTGTTTACATCAGAGTTTTTCCACTTTTACAATACATCAGTTTAATGTCGATGTTAACCACTCTAAGATCTCAACTCGTGTGGAACCACGGAGGACAGAATGACATCAAACTAGTTTAATGTGCAGATGTAAAAGTGACAATACGACACTACTGCGATGTATCAGCCTTGTGTGGAAAGGGCCTATGAAGCATCATGATCATAATGGTGATTATGCTTATGATGCATAAAAGACTACATTAAATGGTTTAGAAGGATGGTGTTCTTACATGTGTAATAATTACTAAGGCTGTTAAAGAGATTAAAAGAGATCAAAGTTCAATCCTTGTAAAAGTCCCTACAGAGAATAACATCTTGATGGCCATATGATGTAATGGTGCCTTACCTGCAACGTAATGTTATGTAAGGAAGCTTAAGCATCCACACATTGCCATGTCTTTGTTTCTCTCTAAGGGGAATGAATGTGTGTGTGTGTGTGTGTGTGTGTATGAATACTTATAATACATAGCCTACATGGAATCACAAGGTACACCTCCTTAGAGGACCTCATTGATGGATTGGGATGATAAGAAATTCAGAATATAAGGCCAGCTTTATAAACTGCTTTAGCGGAGACTGGTCTTGCCAAGAAGGTAAAAGCATCTGTAAATCTGTGACCAGCCAAGTGAGCAACCACTCAGTGCAATGCACTAGTCTTGTACTGGTAGCTTGAAAAGGTTTTTGACCTTGCAGTATTGATTTTAACTTGGCCTATCTGGTTCAGCCACCGTGATGGTGATCAGAAGCTGATGGAGGTGATCCCAGAAAGAATCCAGAATTAGTTGATAAGTGGCAAGGACCCTCAGCCCCACAGGCTAGGAGATGGGGTGGGTAAGCACACTTGTTTCAGGTGAAAAATGAACTCCATACCCTCTGCACTTGACCACCCCTGGTTTGTTGGGTGTGAACCTGAATGATAAATTGACTATGGGGAGATAATTAAAGAGTTTTCAGTGAATAATGCTGGAAAAATGAAGGTTCAAACTGAATTGATCTGTTCATAAAACCTCTGCAAGCACAGCTTTCCTTTGAATAAAAGAGAAGTGAAACCTTGACAAGATAATACCTTTGTTAGAACTGACCCAGACTTTATAAAATAGGCAGCAACTTTTGAAGAACTATCAGACTAGATATGTCAAACACTAACAAGAAAAATATGGTTAAGGGCTTATTTCTTTATTCAAATATTGGTATCTTGCCCAATAGCCAAAGACTAAAATATATTAAGTCATTTATCTATTAATGATCAGACAATTTAAATCAGGTTAAAATGATTTAAAATAGTGTCATTTCAGAAATAAAACTGAAATTTTCCTTTGTTAATTCATGAGACTTTTATTATCGGATAGAGTTTTAGCGTGCATCAAAGATGGCCTGTATAAGAAGTTTGTGTTTACTTTCCCCACCAAAATATGCGTGGGCCTTGAAAGAGAGCCCACTTCTGATCTTCTACCACATTTATATAAAGCAACTGTTATACCGCAAGATACAACTGTAGTGATCTCATATTAAAGAAATTAATGTGGAGATAGCCTAAGACAATCCCATTACATAACTTCCACAAGAACCACACAGATGGAAAGAGAAAGCAGCATTGTATCTAAAAATGTTGCCATGTAGGAAGGTAACATTATATGTTACTTTCAGGGTGCTGGTCCTTTGTACTCAGTTCATATCCATGGCTTAATGTGGACAGGAATAGTAAACAAAGTGAAGCCACCCTCTCCACATTGTGGCTGCGGCAGCTCTGCCATAGGATTCCATGCCCAACTGAAGGAAGCAGAAGGCCTTTGCAAGCAACATTTGTGAGACAGAAGCTTTTTTATCCAGACTTTTTTTTTTCAAGGTGACGATTACTATTACTTGGCAAGTCCATCACTTCAGAAAGCACACATTGCTCTTTGATGAGGGCCGTTACTGTGTGGAACATTCAGTTGAGTTCTGGAAATCATGGTTTGGTAGTGATACATCTGACATTCATCGGGTTCATAGGGCTGAAAGAGTCCCAGAGAACTCTGGGCTAATCAGTAAGCAGCTTCTCAGCATTTTTGAAGCTTTCCAAAGCCAACAGAGTTGAAAAGGATGGCAAAGTTCCCATAGGTGACAGGCAGAGATAACAGAGACATTCTCAACCAAGAGAGACTTGACTGAATTGCTGTATCTCTTGAACCTCTCTCTGCTGTCATTGATAGTATCTTGGGAACAATGTACAGAATTCTTTCAGACAATGTTCCTTGAAGTTTCCTGCAAGCTAGGGTTGCATTCCCTCTTCAGGAGCAGAGGGGATTTTTGCTGCTGGAGGAGGAAGGAGAGCCATCATTGGCTTCATATGTTGTCTGCACAATGTTCAATGGTGGGAAAGAGGGCAGAGCATGATGTTAATTAACTCTATTTCACACAGAACCAGAGTCAATGCTTGAAATGACCATGTTGTCTGATTCTACTGCAGAATAATGAGATATGCCTTATTAATAGCCTTATGCTTGTCCCTTTTGCCACTTGGTTGGTGAAAAAAAATTGTATTGCCTGGCTGATATACCAGGTATCCAGACCTATGACCTTAATCTCCTGTGCTCCTAAGTCCTATTGTTTTCCAAGGAAGCCATCTGAACTAACAGGTGGGATCTATTAGTGAATTACGACAGAGCAATTCCAACTTACACTACTGTAACCCACTTTTTTTTATCATTGCAGTGGTTGGAATCCTTTACTGATTACACAATGACCAAAATCCCAACCCTCCAAAAGGAAAAAAATCCATATTTTAAGCAACACAACCCTTCTGCAACATAGACATTTCAGTGTCTCTGGAAATGGGAGATCAGAGAAGACATGTCCAGCTATTTTCCCATGATTTGTATGTAATTGGATGCACTGAAAGGATGTCATCTGGAGGGACCTCCAAAGGACCCCCCAGAAGTCCCAGGCAGCTGCCTGTTGCACTGTATCCAACTACAGGAAAATAGCTAGATCCTCCTCGTACTCTCCAATGACATAGAAATGACCATTGGTAGAGACAGTATTGCTTAAAAGTTGGGCTTGGGGATTAGCACCAGGAGATGTAGCTAAACGCCACATATACCTCTCCCAGCACAGGATTCCAGCCTATATTTCTCTTCTGCCTACTGATTCCTGTATTTTTCATGTCTTGCCCTGATCTCAGGTCAGTTTGGATTTATAATTCTGTAACCTACAGCCCAGGAAGCATTAGAACATTAGTCTACAATATTGGTGACTGTTAGAGGTGACAACTGAATAATGCCTATAAGAACTAATATATTTCTGACCTACCCCCTCCAAGCTCTTTGGAACTCTTCTTAAATTTTCAAGTCATTTTAAAAAGGCAGGCAGGCAGGCAGGCTAAATGTCCATATAGGCACACATTTAGCCTTTACACATCAAAATAAGGATTGCAAACCCTTAGTTTCAGAGACAACTGACTGGAATAAAGGTTAATTATGTTGTGATGTAGTCAATTTCATGCCACTTGATATCTAGAGTATAGGAAAAACAGTTCCAATCAGGAGTAGAGAAATAAAAGCAGATGGGATCCCAGTAATGCTACCCTTTCCCTGTTACATTCATCTATTTAATATTTTCTCTAGTGCTGGATCATGGCTGAGGAAGCAATTGTTCCTGTTGCCCTGGAAGAAGAAAAAAATCTGTATGTAGCCAAATCCACAACTGTGTTTATTTCCCACACATTCTTCAGATGCTATGTGTTCACAAGCAACATTTACACAAGCTGGGAAAGCAAAGTAGTTCCCTTCTTTTTCCTTCTAGTTTCATTCATATACAGTGAGACTACATCCCATAGCACAGATCCTAACAACAATAATTCTCCATTACAGGCAGAATGCCGTGCCAGAAACAACAGCTGATGCCACTTGCTGAAAATCTGTCTCATAGTCATGCCAGCAGTTTCTGCAAAGGATGGGAAAGTGACAGCAAGTTCCATGCAGCATGATGGACAGCCAGCACTGGCTCTCACACAAAGAAGAAGGATATTCAGGAGAAATTCAAAGGTCACACACCTCCCTAAAAGGAAATTTTTAGCACAAGATGTAGCCAGTTCATGGAACCCATCACCTCATGACATTACTTAAGCCAGAAGTTTAGCAGGACTGAAAAACAACAGTAGCTATATCCATTAAATAAACACTGAAAGCATTAATAACTACAGTAATAGTGTCAATAAACCCTGAGGGTCCAGAAGAGACATGATGCTCTTGGATCAAGTAAATTGGACTAGATTAGGAAGAACTTTCACCCGAAGATTAATTGTCTTCTTTGAAGTTGATCCAGAGATCTCTAACTCTCCTTTAAACCATGAAGTGTTTTCTACTGTTTGAGGGGTTTTGCATATACTGTAAATTAATATGAACAGTTTGAATTTCAAATTTTGAGATATTTACATAAAATGATTGGAAAAAATCTTTATGTGCACACTACATGTTCCTTGGATTGTCATCCAAAAAAATGTTGTTGCTGTTGCTGTGTCATTTCTGGCTTATGACAACCCTATGGTGACCCTATCATGGGGTTTTCTTGGCAATGTTTGTTCAGAGAGGGTTTTTTCTTTGCTTTCCTCTGAGGCTGAAAGAATGTGACTTGCCCAAGGTCATCCAGTGGTTTTCTTCCCTTAGCAGGGATTTGAACCCTGATGTCCAGAGTTGCAGTCCAACGATCAAACCAGTACACCACACTAGCCCTCCACCTACAGAATTTACACAGCTTGAGGTAATGTGCATGGTGATCTGTGTCCATATTGAGAGTTCCCAGATGTCAGAGGGGAAGAATCTCAGGGCAAGAATGCTGCTTTGAAAAATATGTATACATACGTTTTCCTCATTACTTAGAAGTGGTGTGTTTTTATTTAAAAAGTACACTCTGTGACAATGCAGCTAATGATTAATTTATTCTGCATAATGACATACTCAGCAGCTGTCCCTTGTATCATCTCCCAGGTAACATCACCAGGGCCTGCGTCCTGTGACATCACCAAGGGTCATCTTTAGATCTCAAGTTTTGGCTCTGAAATCTCAAGACCTATGGCAGTTCTAACCTGGTCACCCCAATCATAAAAACAGTAATGAGCAACACCAGTATTGAAGTTCTGTGTCTGGCTTGGTCCTTGGCTAATCTTGGCCAGCCATGAGACATTAGTGGGAGAACTCTGCTGGAGGTACTACTTTCCTTGGTAACTAACATAAAAAAGAGTTTCATCTCCTTTGAAGTCTTCTGTGTGATGTTTTCCTTTCCTCTGTGTGTGTGTGTGTGTGTGTGTTGGGAGGATCAAAATAAAGATCTCAAAGGAACTGAGATATCAAAAGGATCTATTTCCTTATCTTTTGAGGAAAAACAAAAGTATACTATTCCCCTAGGCTTCTCTAAAAGATGGGTTCAAGTCCTTCTTCATTGCTTAACATTCTCCCTTGCAGATTAATTAAAGCAAAGTAAAAGGTCTTCATTGTATTATAAATCTATCTATTTAACCCATCTCAGTGATGATTTTCTAAAGCCTTCTCACATTTTAGTTGTTGGTTTTTTTGTCCCTTCTGAATTACGCCCACCTCCCAAATATTTAGCATTTTCTCTCAGGGAATGTACTCTAACCATTTCAATGTTATAATTACTCCTTTTCAACATTACGGTATTATTTATTGGTTTGTTTGTTTATTATTAAAATATATATTTCACTCTTCAAAATATGAAGCTGGCTCATAATGACATATTTTTAGAATACAATAAAGTCTAAAGTACAGAAAATGAGCTTACAAACAGCAAAACTATAAAAGGAACAGCATTAAAATATACAAAGAACAAAATATATAATCAAACCTATTAAAAACTTAGCCAAAAAAAAAAAGTGGTTTGCATAGCACTAGAAATAGGTACCAAGTGTGCCTTGTTGGGAAGAGCTTTCCAAAGGGTACTGCCATTAAAAGGCCCCTTCCCTGGGCCAATGTCCATCCTGAGTTAGTACGGGGAATACGGTGGATGTTTATTCTAAATACAGCTAGATCTATACTGGAGATTTATATAAAGACAATGCAATATTGGCCATGTTATTTCCAAACACATTCCTACCTTCAGTTTATTGGTATTAGCAGCTGCTACCACCACCACACCATTGCTTCCTCTAAGAACTGGCAGGAACCATTCTATCCGAAGGATCCTCCAAGGCCACTGTATGGAGTTTACTACTTAACCAACCACTTTTCCACTAGGCGTGAAGCTCTCCCTAAACCTCCACTGCCACTAAATGTGAAGACTTCTGACGGTTACCACCATCTTTGCCATCAATGTTGCCTCAAGGTACCTGAGTGAGATATTATGCAACTTATATCCCCACAGAATACTACCCCTCTTTATGGACTGCTGTCATGAAAAACACCTTTTCTGAATTCAAACTTTCTAATATATAGCTTTTCCAGAGGTCAAAAGCATATAAATACAAGAATAACAATAACAGAAGTTGAACATAACAAAACAGACTAATTATTTTATATACTGTATTTAGAATGCAGCTCATAAGCTCTTACACACTCCTCTTCTAGCTAATTCAGACTCTTAAACACCATCCATTAATTCCCAAATGTTACTGCCTCTCTTAACTCTAATTCTTAATTTACTCACTAATAAAACCGACTAAAAAATCTGACTAACTAACTAACTGTATCAAAAGTCTTCCACCAATTGTCATTCACCAACCTTATTGAAATTCCCTTGGACATTTTACCAATCACCAGTCTCAACTTTTCAGTCTCTCTCCCTCATCTCCTTGCCTAATTACCTCTAATATATATATAGCAAGTTCAAAATATCACATCCAAAAGTCTATGACATCACAGTCACAGCTATACTCCTTGAGGACTAATCTACTCTCTTCCTATTGCCTGAATACCCTAAAGGCACCAGATATGAATTTCATATGAAAACATCATATGGCATTTTCTATAAACAGTGGAATAGACATTAATTATATGAATAAATAAAAAATACAAGGTACAGAAGATGCACAGAAATCTTTGTATGTGAACCCATTTTCAGCCCTACAACTTCACCCTAAAAGCACCAGGTCCTGTTTGATCTTGGAAGCTAAGCAGGGTCAGCCCTGTTTAGTACTTCAGTGGGTGGTGTAAGCTATATTTCAGAGGAAGGAGCTGGCAAAACCACCTCTGAGTACAGTAGTCTCTGCCTAGGAAAACCCTACGAAATTCATAGGATCACAATAAGTCGACAGGCACATACACACATGTGTACTCTTCCCCTATTCCTGTGCCTCTTCATCATTGATCAAGGGGAGAACATGGAATCAATTATGTAGCTACAGATTCACAAAATGATTCCCCATAGTTTTGCTTCTGTGTGTCAATTATATGTGGATGGCTGCATATAGAACCATGCTATTGGGGGGATTTTGGGAGATGGAGCCCAGAAAAGTGGCATCTCCAGGCTTTGCATTTTCTTGATCTATGCATTATGATCTCTTTCTTGCTTACGTGCTACCTTTTCAAATATAAAATTAGGATGTTTTCCTATTTTGCTACATATTAGCTTACCATGTGAAACCTAAAAAGGAAGACAACAACTATGGGTTACTTAACATAAAAGTGTTCCCTTCATCAGCCATTATACTTTCAATCCATTTAAACAGTGAAAGTGGTTTTTTTCCCATTCTGTGAATACATAGATATGTGAAGCCCTGGCTCTTTACTCACACTCCCTGACTATGTGTACCACCACCACATACAGTTTTGAGCATGCATAGGAGAAAGCCAACACTATATTTGTTGTGCTGGCTAGCATTCAGAAACCTGGATTCCATGCAGGACAGCAGGTGCACACAACCAGATGGCTGTAGACAGGAAGCCAACATATTGAGAGTTTTCACATTTTTTCCCACTGCTATATTAAACCCATCAGTTACATGCAAATCAACATTGAATTTAAACAGAGAGGCTGTTACCTTGGAGTTGCTTCAGAGTCTGAGGCATAGAAACTGGACAAGTTAGCTCCATAGAGGGGGAAAATGTGCCTAATTCATGTGTTAAATGCAGAAATGTAATGTGGTATTGTGGCAAGTAAATTTCTGAAACCAAACAAAGAATGGCCAGAGAATCCATAATCTGAATCCATTTAGATGAGTCTGTGCTTCTATACTAAGCCACAAGTCTGCTATCTGCTTTGTTTTGCATGTGAGCACAGCTGCACACACCCAAAGATCTATTACAGTCCCTCCTCCTCCTGTTTTAAGTCAATACCATGCTCTTGCTGCATGCACAAGAAAGCATCCGCAATATGCAAGCAATAAACAATTACAGTGTTTCTTTTCCTTATTTCTAACACCTATACCCTGTCTTTACTCCAAAGAGCTCAAAGTAGTGTTCATGGCTATCTTCCTCTCCATTTTATCATATAATAAACCTGTGAAGGAGGTAAGGCCATCCTAAAATCTTTCAATTGTTTTCTTTTCTGCCTCTGTAGTTAGAATACAAACTTGTATTATGTTATATTGATAAGTTTCCATGAAGTACTATTAAAATTATTCAGATTCTGCAATATGTCCCCTAACTGCTTTTGCTATACCTCATTTCACTATTAATGTTATCCCATTACTTCTTGTTCCAGAGTAAAACACTGTTTAATAACCTTGTTCACTTAAGCTCACTTACCCCCAAGTATGGCAATGTCTACACAATTTTCCTTTACAACTAAATGTGACTGATGCTTCTCACATTCCATGCTCCTATTATATGCATTGTGTAGCTTTGTACTTTCTTTTCACATGTTAGCACATCAGCAGGCATCTTTACACATGACACAATTATTACATTATGATTCTACTTTAACTGCAATGACAACATCCTATGGTGTCCTAGGATGTGCAGTTCTTGGAGGAGGTATTCAGAATTCTTTACTAGAGAGCTCCAATGCCTCTTCAAACTGCGAACTCCAAGATTCCATAGGATGCAACCCTGCAGTTAAAGTGGAATCATGACATCATAATTGTGTAGTGTGAAAGGGCCACAACTGAACATCCTTTTGGCTTGTGGTCAGTTGCACTGAGAGAACCAGAGTGCTGTAGTGGTTTGAGCATTAGACTGCAATGTTGGGGAACAAGGTCTGAATCACCCCACAGCTATTGAAACCCACTGGGTGATCATAGGCAACTCATACTCTGTCAGCCTCCGAGGAAGGGGATGGTAACCCCCCCTCTGAACAAATCTTGCCAAGAAAACCCCAGGATGGATTCACTTAGGGCCCCCATAAGTTGGAAACAGCTTGAAGGCACACAACAACAAGAAGTTGCAACATTAGGCACTGAACTATCCTTATTATCTCTTGCTTAGTAGGGTTTTTAAAGTAGGAAACATTGAGAAAATGTTTACTGTTGCCTCCTTCTGTGCAGTACACTAACAAGAATTAGCTAAACTGCCACTGCCTTTTTTCTGACAGAAAGTCTTCCAGTCTCTCTCAGCCTTTCCGCACGGCATTTGCCATGCGAAAGGGCGCCTGGAGTGTCGGGCAATTGTGAGGAGCAATCTGCACAATGCACTCACAATTGTGTGATGCTGTATGGGCAGGCAGGCACCGATCGCGCACCTTTTCATTTTTGGCTGGAAGCCGAAAATGGTGCACAATCGTGCATTGCTCCTGGGCCCCACATGCACTTACCTGGCATGCGGAGCCTCCAGAGCCGTGCAAAAAGGGCCCCAGCCAAAAATGAAGAGGTGCGCTATTGGCACCTGCTGGCCCCTGGAGCGTCATGCGATTGTGAGTGCGGTGCCCTTTTGCATGGCAAATGCCATGTGGAAAGGGCTAATAAAGAGGAAGGCAACATTACATTTGTACTGATTTGATAAGGGAAGCCACAGCTTTGAGTCTACAAGATGGGAGAAGGACAGTTGATGACTAGGGCTCTTGGACTTGATAGCAAAGCAGACTTCATAGCAAAGAGCAAAGTTAAGCCAAAAGACAGTGACTGGCCCAAAATTTAAATAGCCCAGAGGGAATCTGGAACCTTGATCTCTTCAAGTCCCAGTTTAATGTACAGATCACTATACCACATAAGTATGATAGAAATGCCAGTTTCTTTAAGTTTCCTACTCTGAAAGAAAAGTGACACTTATTCTAACATCATTGGCCCTTCCGTATGAAATCCCTCTTCTGCACATGCCTCTTTATTGTTGGTGTGTACCTCAAATTGTTTCTGACTTATGGTGACCCTAAGGCAAAGTTATCATGGGGTTTTCTGGGGGCTGAAAGCATGTGACATGTTCAACTTTGCCCTGTGGGTTTCCATAGCCACGCAGGGTATCAAACCCTGATCTCCAGGGTCATAGTCCAACATTCAAACCACTACAGCATGCTGACTTTTTATTGCTTATACATTTTTTAATTCATTCTGGAGCAATGATCTGAAATCTTCTTTCATAGATGTATTCCACACCATCTCTAGCAAAGTTTGGCTCTCTTGCCCTTTTCCTTCAGAATTTTCAGCTCTGCAAGACTGAAAATACAGTAGATTGGAGAATAGTAACAGTAGGTAATTGAAGATGTCTTTGGTACAGATTATTTTTCTGATGCATACTTTATAAAGACTGCATTCAAACCAAACATTCTTTGGGTGGTGGAGTCTCTGTAGAAGTGTATGAGTGCACTCATAATCTGAAATGATGACTTCATCATTCTGGCTAAGTGAAGGATTTTTTTCTCCAGAATTGAGCTCAGGAGAAATGGTTCTGAAAGACTGCAGCAGAAGCAAGCCAACTATACATAACACTGATTGCCTAGCTTATACAATCACTATTGTAGCACAGCCAGGACTTGCTTGGTTGGTCCACTGGGACATTTTGATTAGTAGGGATGGTGACTTCATGTGACACCTCTCACGCTTCCCTCTGAACTTTGCTGCATTACTCAGAATAGATTTTCCCATGTGCTATTCTTCTTATGATTGGGGGGTTGTTATCTTGAGTCATTTCCGCCCTATGCTGTTGTAGTGCTATTATTCCACTTTTAACATCCTGTGGAATCCTGAGGTTTGTCGTTTAGGGAGGGGTATTTAGAATTCTCCGGCAGAGAGTTCTTTGGCCTCAGTAAACTACATGCCCCAGAATTCCACAGGATGTTGAAAGCAGAATAATAGCACTGTAATAGTGTGTTGTAGAAATGGCCTTGGTTTTGAATCGTCAGTTAAGTGCCATTCACTTTACTGAAGACCCACTCCTTGCACAACTGGATTGTAAATCTCCTAGAACGGGATTGTTGATATGGATCAAATGACCTGTCTGCATTTTTGCATTCTCCATGGCAGCATGGCTATGTGGACTGTCATCAAGACCATCTGCACTTTCAAATTTACCACTGCCTATTATATTGTAAGCCAGCCACTCTCAGTTCTAAAGGCATTTGGGGACTTTTCAGTGTGTCTTTTTTATTTTTGAAAAATGATATTGTGAATAAATGGTGAATAAATGGCTGAATAAATGGTGAATTTCCAGTATTTTTTGAAAAAAGCACTTCACTCACCTAATGAATGGAGAGCTTGGGAAAGCTATTTACTGGAGCACAATATTTCTAGATCCTGGAAATGTAGAAGGAGAGGCAATGATTTGATAACTGAAGAAGCATTTAACCTACTGGTGTGTACAACTAACAATTATGCTGCAAAGCAAAAGGAGACTGCATCACTACACAGAAGAAAAATCTCCTCAGATTCTGACTTGCAATGTTCTGTTTGCATGCTGTGTTACAAGTATAAATTGGTCTTGTTCAGTATTTTCAGAAACACAGTATTCTTGAGAGCATATTTTCTGCAACAATAGCAGTCCACAAACACAATAAACTTCAACAGCTTCAAGCTGCTTCTAATTACTGAAGGGTACAGCTTACAAAAACAAAATGACACAACTGCTTGTTTGTAAAGAAAAGCAGCAGCCATTCCAAAATGTTTGGGCTAAGGAAAGTAAAGGAAATGGCTAATTCTCTGAGGAATCAACACAGTTGGCTGGGAAGTAACAGCAAGACTTGAGGTCCTCATTGATTATGCAAAGCAGGGATGCTTCATCAGTCCATTGATGAATGTGAATGATACCTCACAATGACTAATGTACGTAATCATGAACTCTGTGACTGTAGTTATCTTCACATTGCAACTTGTCTACATCTAAACATGTTCCCTGAGTTCAGCCATAAGCAAATTCATGGCAAGATAACACTAGGACTGTTCTACTACTACTTTAAGTGGTATATTATTTTCCATATACTCTTCTACTGGGTGTACTTGGCTGTAGAACCATTGTAAGGTAAGAAGTGGTCCAATGCCAGGGTTACCATATTCTGCTTCCTTCTTGCTCTTCACTATTTGCATCACTCACTCTCTCTTCCCTCTCGCTCCTTTCCTTGCTTCATCTCATGCACTTGCAGTGCATCCCTCCAACACCTGCATGGCTCACCCTCCCTTCCCTTGTGCCTGAAAGGCAGAGGCACATTTGTTTCTAGTAGCACAATATCACAAATGAATGCTTCCACATTTTGCTCCATATCTTGGCTCCTAGAAGAGCTAAAGAGAGCCACTGTGGTGTAGTGGTTTGAGTGTTGGGCTATGAAGAGGGCTGGAATCCCAGCTCAGCCATGGAAACCCACTGGATGACCTTGGACATGTCACACTCTCTCAGCCTCAGAGGAAAGCAAAGAGAAAGCCCTTCTGAACAGATCTTGCCATGAAAACCCCATGATGGATTCACCTTAGGGTCACCATAAGTCAGAAATGACTTGAAGGAATACACAACAAGGACTAGAGTCTTTTTTTTTTTTTAATGAAAGCCCAGTGTTCAGGCTAGATGATGGTCCTATTTGGGCTTACAGGTACTCAGTTCTCAACCTATGACCCTCACTTTCAACTTAGTGATTTCTAGCACTGTGAATTGTTCATTACCAAAATAGAGAGGAAATACAAAAAGGGGAGTGTAGAGAGGCAAACATCTGTACAACATTTGTATATCCTCATAATACAATTTGTAATATAATATAATATAGATGCAGATCTAGAAATAAGTACTATAATTTAAAGAGAAATGCAGAGGATTGCACCATAGTGGGTAACTTTTGTGCCTGCTCCATACGCTCTCCATTTGCTAACTACTGATGGGCAATTTCAAGGTCGCTGCCACTCCCCTTCCCTTATCTTTAAAGTAGACTTGGGCCCTTTTCGAATGCCATTTCTCATGCAAAAGGGCTTCTGGAGGGTCGCATGATTGCGAGGACCGTTCCACACGATGTCCTCACAACTGCATGATGCTGCCAGGGCCAGTAGGTGGCAATCGCGCAATATATCATTTTCAGCTTCTTGCCAAAAATGATGCACGATCGTGTGTCGCTCCAGGGCCCCACATGCACTTACCTTCCGTGCAGAGCCTCTGGAGACATGGCCCTTGCACTTCCTCCTCCAGTGCAGCCTGGGAAAGTACCCGGCTGCACTGCGGAAGGAAGGGGCGAAGCCCTCATACTTCCTGCCGCCCAGCAGGGAGCTGCTGCAAAGAAGAAACAGAGGGGATGTGAGTGCCTCTCACAAGAGGCTGCTCGCGTGATTCCCCATGCTCCCATGCCAGAATCAGGTAAGCTGTGGAAAGGACCTTGAACTGGACAATCCTTTAAAGACAGGAATGGGTACACAAAGCGGACTGTCCTTAGTAAAGCATGATATGTAAATGCCTTAGCAATTTCCTGCAGAACAAAAGCATCTCCAGTATCCATTCAGAGTCTGCCTGACACTTTCTGTAAAACATACCCAATGGTAGTCCTTGTAAGCAGAAAGCATACCAATGAAATAACAGCACTGTTATTCAAGGCTCCCCTTAATGCACTCAGCAGTTGAGAACAAGGAAGAGGAGCCAGCTCCATATGATTAACCATGTTCATCAGACGATTATATAGTTGGATTCCATGGGATATAGTACTCATAGTAGCAAAGTTGGATGGTTACTCTGTAGATGAAAAATTCTTTTCAGACTATCTGGATTAAAACTATTGTTTTAAAATCTTTGGGCCATACTCTCCATCATCGTGTGTTGTTTTTACACCCACAATATTGTATTGCACATTGACAAATGCTTGATAAAAGGAAAAGTTTACCACCAGCCCATGGAAAATCCATTTTTTGGACCACAGCTCACAAAATCCTCCAGTGCCTGACTTTAGCCAAGCCAGCTGTATGAGATTCTGGGAGCTAGAAACAGCATGATATTCACAAGAATAAATATTAGAGAAACTAGATAACTAGATGGAGATTGCAAGAGCAATCAGGAACTGAACAGATTAGAAACTAAATCAGAGGTGAGAACAGAGGCAGGAAAGTCATCGGAAGCAGGGTGCAATAATGTCAAGCCAAAATGAGAAAGGGAGATTCATAAAATCTGTCACACCCACCCCCTCAATTAAAAGCTATTCCTGGTTCAGAAATCTCTTTAGGATCACATGAACATCCCCCTCCCCCCAGTTACAGGTTATAACACAATCTCTCCCATTACTATCCTTTATTTAAAAAAAAACATGGAAAAGAGTGTGCACATTGCATTGTAGATCACTAAAAGTGGCAGTAAGGAATGAAAGGGAGCCATCATGATGTAGTGGCTTGAGCATTGGACTATGACATGAGATCAAGGTTCAATTCCCTGCTCAGCCACAGAAATCTATTGGGTGACCTTGAACACATCACACACTCTCAACCCCAGAAAACCCTGTGATAGTTTTGCCTTAGGGTTGCCATAAGTCAGAAAACAACAACAACAAGAAGGGATGAAAACTTCTCTGCGAGAAAGTTGTATGGTGCTGCAAGCAAAAAAGCATGTCTAGGGTGGGGCAATTGGGTGCATGCCCTGGGCGCCAATGCCATGCGGCACAAAAATGTTGAACCTCCCCAACCCCCCCCCTTCCACCTGGGCCTGGCCCATTGCTGCTCCTACTGGGGTTGTTCTCAGCCCAGTGTGGCAGTGGCAGCAGCAGCCCTCCTTCCTGGGTGTGGCCCGCTACCACACACACACACACACACACCAGAGATAATTCCTGGCCCAGTGCGGAGGCAGCGATGGCAGTAGCAGGCTCTCCCTCCCAGGCCCGGCCTGTCACTGCCCACACTCCACACCTGCTGGAGTCTTCCTCAGCCCAGGGCAGCAGCAGCAGGAGAAGCAGAACCTAGAGGCACAATTTCTGTGCTTGTCCTATGTGCTGTTGAACCTAGATATGCTTCTGAGCCCTATCTCTAGTAGGAGTGGACAAATATGACGATTTTAATTCCTCTTGCATTCAGCTTTCTAAAAAACAAATCTCAAGATTTTAAAACTCAAGCTTGTTCTGTTTAAGGTATAAAGAAATATGCAAGTTCTGATTCTTAAACGCAAAGAAACAAAATTCTCAGATGTTTTTTCTGGACAGATCCAATTGATATACCTACTCCCAAACATTTCCGCACTAGACTGTTATAGTGCTATGATTCCACTTTCAACATCCTATAGAATCCTGGGGTTTGCAGTTTTGGGAGGGGCTGGCTGGCCCCTCCTGAAACTGCAAACCCCAGGATTCCATAGGATGTTGAAAGTGGAATCATAGCACTATAGCAGTCTAGTGCGGAAATGGCCCCAGTAGGGAGAAGATTATGTACTTGTATATGACAGGCATGTAGCTGTTAAAGGCCAGTAGTCTATTTGAAAACAGAGGTGACAACCATAAAATTAGCACCAAAATAGTTGAATACAGAGGAGTTCAAAACCAGATTTCCATGCATTCAAAACCCAGCACCTGGATGGAATAGCCTGATAATTTTGTTTCGTCCTGCATCTGATATATTTTAATCTCAAATTATTTCCATTAAATCTATGAAATTTGTGAATTTTGGATAGTTCTGATGAAAAAATGAACCAAAGCAAAAGTGAATAAGTGTTGGAGAGATTAAAAGAATTTGGAGAGGTGGCTGGGTTTAAGAAAACAAGAAAAAATGATGCCGTTAAGAATATGCAAAAGGAAGAAAAATATGATTAATTGGCAAGTTAAGATTTAAAATTGAGAAAAAAGTGAAATATTTAAGTATCATCATGAAAAACATGCATTGTATATTATTGAAAAATAATTACATGAAGACTTGGAGTGACAGTAAGATGAATTTGCAAAGATGGGCAATACATAAGCTATCATTGCTGGGCAGAACTTCTGTGATCAATGAATGCTTTACTGTGAATGTTGTTCTTATTTAAAAATGTATCAATTCTGACTAATGATGTCTGACTTAGGCAATGGCATAGGGACTTAATGATGTTTACGCGGCAAAGGAAAAAGCCTAGAGTTAAATATAAAATTCTACAAGATGATAAACAAAGAAAGCAACTGGAAGTACCAGATTTGAAACTATTTTTCTGCATGTTGTTTGGTGTGGCTGAAGGATTGGATTACGTCAATAAACAAAAGATTGTGGGACTTAGAAGGTCATGGATTGAGGTTTGGATGGCATGGATCTTGTGGTATAATAAGGTTAAAGTGAATGTAGATTTTAAAAATTATTATGTGAGATGTGCTTTGTTAAGAATCTGGAATAGATACAAACCAAAGTTATGTCCTAAGACACCCTTATGGGTGGCATCACAAGAGGTCTTTTATTGGAGATAACAGCAAGATCAAGATCTTCTAGAATTTGAGCAAGAACACTATAAGATCAAATCAATTGAAAAGTTGATATCAGAAGGCTGTAGTTTTAAGTCGTTCGCTTATAAACAAATACTAGAAAGATTTTAAATGGGTAAAAATTATATGATTTCAAGTTGACTAAATCTGATTTGGGGAAATAATTGTGCTCAGATAATGAACATTTGATTGAAAAGAAAAGATGTACAGTCAGCCCTCCATATTTGCAGGTTTCACTTTCATGGATTTGATTGCTTGCAAATTTCTCTCACCGCTGCCCCCTCCACCTCAAGTGCTTCTTCTCCAGTGGAACCTTCCCTCTCAGCAGCTCCAATCAGGTCATGCACTCCTTTAAAAATCCACCTGTGGTCTCCCCCTCCTCCACCAGCCTCTGCCTTGCCAACTAAGGACAGCACAGCCTGAGTTCCTAACATCACAAACCCTTTCCCAATGCCCCACACACACTCAAGGAAAGAGTTGGGCAACAGAGGGAAAGTGTAAGGCTACCATGATGACCCATCCCCTTTTCCTGACCTGGTTTGAACCCTGGGCGCCTGTCCTTCCCACCATGCTTTGGCCCCCTTCCCACAGACACACACACATATTTTGGTATTTGTGATTTTTGTACTTTAGCTGGATTTAGGGTTGCAGTAGCCCTGCAAATGTGGAGGGCCAGCTGTATAACCTTTTGTTAAAATTAGAGATGGAAGAAGAGTTGGTTAAGGATTGTATGACACAATGGGCACAAAATGTTGGCCACAAAACAGTTGGAACCAGGGGAGAAAATGTGGTAGAAGGGAATCAAATTCACACTATATCATGATCTCAAAGAGAACTTTTACAAAATGATGTATCATTGGTGTTTGACACTAGAAAAATTCACCAAAATGCATAGACTTCTAATAGATGTTTGGAAATGTGAGCAACATTTCTTATCATATGTGGTAGACTTATGAAAAGCCCCTAAAATTCTGGAATCAAATACATTCTGTGGCATATTAAATGTTGAAAGTTAATGTTCACTTGAAGCCAGAACTGTATTTCTTAGACGTAGTGGAAGATCAACTGGAGAAGAATCATGGCAAGATATTACAATGACTACTGAAGCACAATTACTATATGCACAGAAAAGGAAGAATACAGAAACTCTAATGAGAGGACTGGCTAATAAAATTGATGGATCTAGATGAAATTGATAAATTGAAAACACTGATAAAAGTGAAATCAATAAGTGACTTTCTTGAAAGATGGGGTACTTTTAATAAAATTTTTGCAAGAAAAAGAATACAAGGTTCCAAGTGGAACCTTTTGAAATTTCTGGATTTTGGTGAAAGTAGCAGTTGAAGCATTTGAGTGATGTTTGCAACTAAAGAAGTTATTTTGTCAAGTCATTTTTAATCTGCACTAGGAAAGCTGGAAGCTATTTTTAATATTTTTTAATGTCTTTAGTCATTTTAGCATTTTTTAAATTCTTTTTCTTTTTCACTTCTTTCCTTCTATTATTTCTTCCTTGTGTGTGTTCATTGTTGTAGTTAGTTGGGTTTTTTTTCAGTTTTGTTTATATGTATTTTGAAAACCTTTAATATGAGGCAGCTGCCTTAAAATTACATCCAAATGGCATGATATTTTCAGATGCTTTACCTCTCCCTGGTCACTCTGCAGGTGGCAATTTTAGCAAAAGGCTATTGACTTTCTGTTTTGGTAATTAGGGCTCAGGTACTGTGTTAACAACAAGAGTTCAAAGTTCCAACTATATTTGGTGAATGAATTGTCATTTTGAGAATACATTGGTTAATGACTTTAAAAAAAAAAAAAGCCAGAGTTAACTCCCGCACCTACATGCATACCCGCAGAGGCAAGTCATTTCTCCTATAGACTATGCAAAGTGTTCTTGTCTTAAGACAATTTTAAAGAGGTGCACAGCCTGCAATATCACTATTAATATAACAGGAGACTCAGCTGCTCTTTTTTCTGCAGATGTTCAACTTATTCTTTCAATTTAGCTGTCAATTTCTTTCTTCCTCCTTGCTATAAGCTTTTTATGACCTGTACAGACTTTTCCAGAGTGACTCAAGTTTTCATCCCAATAAAAACTAATGAAAAACAGCTAAAATAAAATAACAAATGGATTTTTAACTTGGAATTCATTTGTTTGAATTCCTACTTCTTTTTATAATTAGAATGAAAGGAAGCAGTGAGGCTCATGGATGTAGTTTCCATGAGTTCCGGAAGCATATTGTTACTACGGTTCAGGCCTACCCGGTGATAGCACTAGATATCTCTTTTGATATCAAACCCATTCGGCCTTCCTCTGCCACCCCACTCTACGTGTTTGCGAGGCCTCTGGACAAGCACGTACACAGGTGCGGCCGGTAATTGTTGGACATTCCATTTCTCCACCTAGGTAGGCAAAACAAAGCCACTCCATTGCTTCAGGGACCTCCCTGAAAACACCTCTTGCTTAAGCACGACTCTAAACAAAAATGCTCGGCCTCAAGCTGATAGTCTTATAAAGCCAAGCTAAGCACCTTGTATTTGCATACTGGCTATACTATTGTTACATCTGCACTAAGTCCATCATGTTAAACTTGACCTTTTCCAAAGCTTTGTGCTGCTTCAAACTCGCATTGTTCTCACTGAGTATGGCACGGCCTGCAGTCACAATTCACCCTATATAAACCCCCTGATTCTGAGAGCACCTCGGATCGCTTGCCCTGTTTGGATCGCTCCCGAGTTCCAGACCGCCTTGCTGCCGCTTTGTCTGGCGAGCTCCCCTCGGCCACCATGCTGAGTTTCCCTACCATCTTCAGCTTCTTCAGGCCTACGAGAAAAGGTGTCATATCACCCATTTCCCCCGAAAATCCTTATTTCTAATTCTTCCAATAGCTGTGTGATTGTGGTGTCTTTACTGTTTGTTTGTCTTTTAATAAAAATATTATTTTTGCTATTTTAAACTGTGTGATTGCTTGACTGACCTGACCCCGTAGACATTGGATTGCAAGATCCCTGCTAAGTTACCCTGCCTCTCGCTAGCTTTAGTGAGTGCTCCAGCTAATTTCCCCAACTTTGTGTTCGTGTTTTGGTTATTTGGGCACCCCTCCCGGGACCCCCAGAGAACAGGGTAACAATATGCATACACCTAAAAGCAGATATACAAATAGTACAATGTAGACTACAAACCTGCAAGAATAAGGGCTCATCCAGATAGAGGTAAATATGTCAGGAAGTGGTGGTACTTATTGCTATATGTCCCCCACTTTTTGAAAGATTCAAAGCTATTTTGTCCACAGCACAAAATTTGTCGCTACTTACCCTCCTCTCCTGTAGTATTCTGAAGTATTTTGTTCTTATCTGAAAGACAAGGGTTTTTCTAAAAAAAAAAAAGAAAGAAAAGAAAAATTGATAAATATTATCATCCTATGGATTACGACAATTAAAGCAAGTATGTCCAGTCTCTCTCTCCCCCTCTCTATTTTCAGAATTTTCCCACTCTCTCCCTTATTTCTCTTCTCCACCATGCCTCCTTTTAAAGATTTTTTCTTTCTTTTAACATCTCCTTAGAGCTGTAGTGATAAAGCAAAACATTTCTGTGCTGGGAAAGATCAATGCTTCCCTCACTCACACTAGTCAATTTCAACTTGGATTAAAGCGGCAAGATTGGGGAAAGCGGGGGAAGGAGTTGTTCCACTTAAGTTTTCAAGCTGACCAGTATGTGTGTGTATAGGTCTTGATCTTTCCGAGCACAAGAGCCTACTACTCTTGCACTATCACAAAATTAGTTATAGTATTAAAGTGATATCTGTAATAATGTTATTCCTATGTTGGTTTCTTTGAAGAAAGATCACCACTCTCTAGACACACTCCTTATGTGAACCAAGGTATTGGATGTAAAATGCCTACTAAAGGTATAACCAATCAGAAAGCAAAAGACATAAGGCTAGCTTCTTCATCAGGCAAATATGGTTTTTAAAGAAATCATTATGAAAGGAAGCAAAAGTGATTATATTGGTTTCATAAAAACCTACAGGTTTGCATCTTGGATGCTGACTGCTACAGCAAGAATTTTTTTTGTTCATGCAGGCAAAAAGCTAAGTTCCCACCTCCCCACCCTAAGAAAACAAGAGAGGTCAAGGAATTTTAGTTCTTTATTGTATCCTTGAGATCTGGGGCCCTTTCATACTATGCAGTTACAGCGCTATGACTCCACTTCAGCTTCCATGGCAATATCCTATGGAATCCTGGGAGCTTTGGCTTGGTGATATACTAGAGCTCTCTGGCTAAGAATTTTAAATATTGCCTCTAAACTGCAAAATCCAAGATTCTGTAGGATGGAATAATGGAAGTTAAACTGTAATCATTCTGTTATAATTATGTAATGTGAAAGGAGCCTCATTGTCCTGTTTAGAAGGCCAGCTACAGTTCGCAGTCCTTATACAGAGTCTATAGTAGCAGCCACAGTTAAGGTTTACAGAAGTTTAGTAGTCAATTACCTTTCTTGTTTCGGCAGTTCAGGTCAGCAATAATTTCAGGGTGTCAGTTCAAGGGAGTTTTCAGGAGCATAGTCAGTACACAAAGCAAGGGTCAAGATTTTTCAGGAACACGAGCCAAAGATCAAAAGAAGGACATATTGCATCCATCAGAAATGGGAGCTGTTTACAATGGACTTCTCCCCATCCCATCTCTTGCATTTATTGGCCAGCAGCCTTCCCTAGCTGTTTATCTGATTAATGAGTCTTCCCTATGTAAGTACTATGAGTCTTATGGACTGTCCCTTTCTCATCTATGCTGGGCTGCAATAAGCATTGTCCTATTCATGTCTGTGCATTGTGGCTGTTGGGGAAGATCCTATCTGTGTTTGCCCTGGGTCTTGAGAATGGGCATGACATTCTGATCCTGTCTAATGAAGCCAAGAAGCCCCTGTTTGAGCAGAGTCCAGTGATCTTCCCAGAAAGATGAAATGTTGCCAAGTTTGGAGATAAACGTACCATGTCAATAGAAGCCAATTTAGATAATCTTATCTTGTTCTTGATAATCAAATTCTTGTAAAGGGTAACAAACATCCCACCCCTTTCAGGTTAGGATTTCCATGGATACTACTGAGTTTTTGAGTTAGGCTCTGGAGGAGACTGCCTACAAATGGAGCACATGTGTCTCCTCATAGCTTGCTCTGATGAAACAAGCACCACAATAGCTATACCTTTAGGAAAAAAAGTTTCTAAAATTTCTAAAATCTCCCAAGATTCCATAGGATGAGGTGCTATACCTTTCGAAAAAAAATTTAAACATTAAAAAGAAAAAATAATAAGCAGGCACTGGAGGAGAAACAGAAGAAGAGTCTGGAAACTTATCCGGGGGACCCGAGGATGTTGATTGTTCTCACAGCTAATATTGCAAACTATATCACAACCAACTCATCCACAAAGGAATCAGAATTTGCTGCCTTTCTGTTGATTTTTTTTAAGTCAGGAGAGCATTTGGATGAGGAATCAACAAGAAGCATCAAGAAGCAGCTCTAAATGATGTAACATAAATTGGCACAAATCATTACTCTGGATGAGCCAGAAGTCCCCTTGAGAGAAGGTCAAATATCAACTATGGCCATTTCTGCATGACGTCACCATAATACTACAGCAGCAGGTTGTTACAGGTCCAGGAACCATGCTACTGCATTACATCGTTGCTATCCAGCTGCTATCCCATCCCCAAGTGTTTCTGAAGTGCCTAATACTATTTCCAGAAAAAATCTGTTAAGTGCCTCTGTTAATGCTTGAATCCCATCAGCTGGCTCTCTGAGGTACCATTATAGTGCTTGATAGCAATTCCTGTTATTGTGGATCCAGCAGTGGGTGGGGCATGGGCATACCCAGCATGTCCCTCCCACCCGACTCCCATGGCATGGTAACTCTGAAATCTATCACCTCTCCATATTTTTTTAAAATTCTTCCTTGCATTAAAATTCTTTAATTTTTCAAATATATTTTTAAGCATTATAGTGTGAAAATGCAATAGTGTACTGGCTTGTACTGTAGTCACAACAGTGCTACACTAGTACGGCTTCTGAGCGGGGGTGAGACCAACCAGGGCGTCAGGGTAGGGTGAAGGCAGGGAAAGGGAGTGATCAAGGACACTGTAGTACAAAAAGAACATTGCTGGCAATACTGCTATTCATCCACTGAAAGCGGAAGGGTGTAGACAATAGTGTTCCCAACCTGCTACTGTTGTGCAAGTGGCAATGACAGGATTGTAACAGTGCAACACACTAATGGTGTCTAGTGCAGAAATGGCCTATTTTGGCCAGTGATTTCACTTTTGGTTAATACTAATTACTACATGCAAATTTATTTAAAATTTGCTCATGTTTAGTAAGCATTTATCCTTTTATAGGCTTGGTGTCTTTCAGATAAAAGTTGGTAATAATCTTACACTGACTAAAGCAAGCTATCAACAATGGCAGCCAAATTATTCCCACTTCCATTTTTACCTCCCCGCCCCCCCCGCCATAGTTAATCAAGCTATTTAATGAAACACCAATTATTAAAACCACATGGGCTTTTATGATCCCCTTTGAGAAAACATTTACAAAGAAAATTATGAGCAATCCAGTCAGTCTCAGTCTTTCAGTTACTACTCAGATTTTAAGCGACCCAGATCAATAGCAGCTTTCTTCCAGTTGAAATTATTTTGTCATTATTTGTTTTGGGAGTTCACAGTATTTCTTTTGGGCCACTTAGAGAAACGTACAACTCATATTTCTGCCAGGGCTGTTTCTGTATCCTGAGTGAGTGTTTGTAAAGTTAAAAGACCTTCCTGAGTATGTTCCTGGTTAAAAAATGTCAAGTACAACTAACCTCAATGGTGAAGTCACTATGTCTACTCTAAAAGTTAGTTCTGGATGAACAGCCTCACAAACCTGCTGCCAGGCCTCTACATACATGCAGGGGTACACACACTTCTGAAATATAAGCTATTCCTCTTGGCTGTATGGGTGTCTCGTTCTCCTAGTTCCACCAGCTATGGCCCTCAAGAATAGGGTTGCCAGGCCAGGACTACCCCAGGCCCTGATATCTCAGCATCAAAACCTAAGATGTAGGGACAGCTCCTTCTGATGTCAAGGAAGGAGCAGGTCCTGTTGATGTTACAAGGACAATGTTACAAGAGGGAATCTCTGCAGTTGCCATTGGGCATAATATTTTAAGCACTGACTCAACTTGCATAGATTATATCATTTAAATTAAAGAAACACAAAGGTTTTTTTTCCCTGTTTAACTAATGAGTAAAATATACATACACATAGTATTCAAGGCAGTGTTCTCTCCCTAAGATTCCTTCCTCTTATCCTGAATATCAGAAAAGAGGATCTAGACTCTGACATCTTGGGAACACTACAAGACAGCTCCAACTAACATGATCCATATGAACGGTCAAACAGCCATCTTGGCCATCTAAGGAGCAATCAGTCTAAGAAAGGGAATAGTGGCTGTAACATTATGGATATATGTAGAAAGTAGAAGGCCAGGCCAAACGCATTATGTAAGAACAAATAAGTAACATCCCAGCTAGATAATCCTAATGCAAGAATAGACTTAGCCCCTTTCCACACCTTACCTTTTTCCAGCACTGGGGCGCGGGGATTGCGCGAGCAGCCTCCAGCAAGAGGCTCTCACGTCCACGGTCCTTTGGCTTCACACAAGCTGCCTGCTCGTGCGAGAGCTCCGCATCTGCACTGGGGCAGGAAGTGCGACCGGTATGGTTCTGGAGGCTCCACATGCCAGGTAAGTATGCACGGCGCCCAGGAGCAATGCACAACCATGCACCATTTTTGGCTTCTAGCCGAAAATGAAAAGGTGTGTGATCAGCGTTTGTCGGCCCCTGGAGTGTCGCATGATTGTGAGTGCATCGTGCAGATTGCTCGTCACAATTGCACAACGCTTCAGGCCCTCTTTCACATGGAAAATGCCATGTGAAAAGGGCCTTAGTCCCAGCAATGTACTATAAGCACTATCCAGGGAGAAAAAAAACATGCACAGAAAGGAGATCTCCATATGTAACAGATGGACACAGTGGGACAGACAGTGATGTTAGAAAGTGACATTTAATAGTGGAAAGAGAATCACATGATGGGCCCTTTCCGCAGCTTACCTGATTCCGGCATGGGCACACGGGGATCACGCGAGCAGCCTCTTGAGAGAGGCACTCGCGTCCTCTCTGCTCCTGATCCGTAGCAGCTCCCTACTGGCTGGCAGGAAGCGTGAGGGCTCTGCCTCTTCCTTCCAAAGCACAGCTGGGTACTTTCCCAGGCTGCACTGGGGGAGGAAGCATGAGGGCTGCATCTCCAGAGGCTCTGCATGGACGGTAAGTGTGTGTAGGGCGCCAGAGCAATGCGCAATCACGCATCATTTTCGGCAAGAAGCCAAAAATAATATATTGCGCAATCAGCACCTGCTGGCTCTGGCAGCATCGCACAATTATGAGGACGTCATGTGGACCTGTCCTCGCAATCACGCGACACTCTGGAGGGCCTTTCAAATGCGAAATGGCATGTGGAAAGGGCTATGATAAGGAAGACAAAAGCAAAGTAAGGATAATAGTATTGGTGATTGTGATCACTTCTGCCTCCCAGCCCACCTTGAAATTCCCCTTGAAGATATGGCACATTTGCAACTTACAAGAACAATGACAGGGCGCGACAAGCAGCAAATGCTGCACCAGTAGTGAAGTGGAAGTAGAACCTCAATGTCATGCCAAAGTCCTGAGCTTTATCATGGGCTACGTATGGCTTCTCATGTAAGAACCTACATGCAACCACCTCAATCCATAGATTCAACTTGTGAGGCTGCAACCAACAGATTCCTTCTTTTGGGGGGGGGGGTCTTGTAGACATCAAGATCCTAAGCTTGGAAAAGGACCTTTTTTGGACTGTAATTCCCAGAATTTTTCTAACAAAATGCCTACTCCTATGCTGATGGAGGCTTCTGGGACCTGCAGTTTTTTAAAAAAGTACATTTTTAGAATTCTGAGTGGGAGGCCCATTTAAGGAATAGTGGCAATATCTTGCCTGATGCACATTCCCAGGCCTGAAGCTGACATAATGCTTGAGATGCTTCTGCTTCCATCTGTGTAAATAACCCCCATACAAAGAAAAACTTTTATAAATCTTTAGGACTCAGTCATCCAAAGCATGAGTGGCATGAGTCCTCCAATTTCTCACTGCTTAGGGAAATAGGAAGATCATCCAACAGTATGATTTCAACAGTGGTCATGCCAGCTCTGCCTTTTCCCCAAATAACAAACACATCCACAATCCTGTTGTTCACTTTGGCTCTAATTTGTTCCATGTTGTTATCTGCTAGTATTCTGCAACTCCAGATTAGCTTTATCTGAGAAAGAAAGAATACAGAGTTCTAAAATCATTCATGAAAATGTTAATTGACACCATGCCTAAATCTCCTTCCTCCTCCCTATCCTGCTAGACTTGGCTCTCACTAGTTTGCTTCATTGCTTCATGCTGTTCCTTCAGCTTATTTCCAATCAGCAGGATAACATCAGTTTTCAGGCCAGTAGAAATTCATCTTAAAGGCAGGGCTTTTGTATGGTTTCCTTCCTTACAGACCAACCAAGTCAAAAGTTTATATGCCCATTTTAAAGCCAATAACTAGTTCAACAAAACACGAGGTATTCATTTAAAGGATAATTTTATCCTATTCCAGTTTTCAGCAATGTACACTGTAACAGTCAGCCAGTGCCTGTTTCCATTCAGGTGATGCACTGGAAGGAAGAACATGGTGGGAATCTGCCACACATCCTATTCAGTCGCTTTAATCACTTTCTGTATTCCTACTCGGTGATAGGTTAGGGAGGACCTCTCTGTTTGAATTAACATGTCAGTTGTGGTTTAGCAACAGAATTTCTAAGGAGATCCTGTCTGAGCCAGGGACCAAATACAATGCTCAGAGTGCCTTTGTATAACACATGCTTTGGAGACCCTCTTTGCTTTTATTACCTTTTCTTTGAATTTAACAAAACTGAGGTTAGTAATGAATAAAAAGAGAATAGCTCAGATGCAGGCTTGCATTTCATTCCTTTTTTTGCTTTCCTTTGGATTTTCTTGGTTTTTCATGGGTGGGAAAGATTAAAAGATCTATCTGACCTTAGCTGTTGTTGTTCTTTTCCCTGTGCTTTGATTAAGAGCCCCTTTTCTTTAAGAATCTGCTGCTGGGATTCACACAAACAGCGTGGGCTGTATCTTGTTCAGAGCTGCTAAATTCAGTTGTGCTTATTACTCAGTAATTGCTGCTACACCCATGGACCCCATCTCCATGCAGTGAGAAGTTTCAAACATTTCAGAACTTACCCAGCATTCAGTTTCTTTAGAAGGAGGCCAGTAGAGACTTATGGCACTTCTGTTATAAACATACACATATATGCAGGTTGAAAATGAAGTAGGAGCTTTCAGCGTCACAACAGGCTCTTGTTCCAGAACAGATTTCTAGGAGAACCCACAGCAATATAGGATTTCTTGCATGAAGTGAAGTTTGCACTCTGCCTCCATGCAATCCCCGTTTATCAACACAGAGGGACATCTTGCTAAGAACACAGTTCTTGCTTGCCTCTTCCCATGTCCAAATTCCATCACCTATTATTTCCTGGGGTGTCACAGCTCCCAGTGAAATGCATAATTTATTAGGCATTATTGTTGGAGAACATAAGTTACAGTAGAATATCTCCAAAGAAGAATAATTAGTATTTACAAGCAGAAGTTTACTGAAATTCAATCCACATGACCATCAAAGAGTCCAGCAGAGAAGAAAAGAAGCTTAATCTGCTTTGTAAAAACATGTGACAGGTACTAAAGATATGATAACCAATCATGGTGAGAGGATCTGTAATACAGTTCTCCATCTACATTGCAAGTTTGACCTCTGCAAGCCCTTTACCTTGTCTTTTTTTTTTTCCCCCAGAAGCACGGAGGCCACAGTTAAGGGAATGGGAGGGGGAAATCACAGGAGGGAGTTATTTGCAGTTTTACCCTTTTACAAGGGTTCTGTGCCCTGAACCCTAGTGAGTGTGGAGGGGCCAATATATATCTTTTTCAAACACAGAGGAGAGAGAGAGAGAGAGAACTGCATGCTACAAAATGGAGGATTAATAAACTCAAACGCAACAGTAAACTTACTGATGCAGGAATTAAGAGAATGTGGCCAAAACCAATGTACAGGACATCACTGAACTACATGCTCTACCTGCCTATCAGTTGTCTAAGGGAATTCACAATTAACTTTCTCCTTATAGAACCCTTCAGAATTGAGCATTATAAAGCTGGAATGTCAGATAAGGAATCCTGCTTCTCTTGGCAGTCAGGGGAACTGAGTTGTGAGGGGCCTCTGAAAAGGTCTCTGAGAGCCTCAGCAAGATGGACCAAGTATGTCCCTCCAGATGTAGCTGGACTTTATTCCCAGTATTCCTTACCATTAGTTATGCTGGTTGGCAGAAGTTGCAGTCCAAAAACATCTGGAGAGCTATCCTTTGCCACCCCCATATTGGCCTGCCTTGTTCTCAACAAAGTCTTGAAAGTCTACCTTGGCCCTGAATTGTGTTGTTAGTGTTCAACTATGTTCTGTAAATAAACTGCAGATAATTGTCCCTCTAATATAAGTCTCAAATAGACTGCAGATTAAGAAATAAATTAAACAAATGTTCGTGGTGGCATGGGATTATTCTGTCGAAAAGAATGCTTCCTTGGGAGCTTTGGAATTTGCCTATGTTATTCTTATCTCTTTTTACGATAGGGTTACAAGCTTGATAGATGAAGGGAGTGCTGTAGACATAGCATATCTTGACCTCAGTAAGGCCTTTGACAAAGTTCTCCATGACATTCTTGCAAAGAAACTAGTAAAATGCAGGCTGGACAGGGCTACTGTTAGGTGGATTTGGAATTGGTTGACCCACCGAATCCAAAGGGTGATCATGAATGGCTGCTTTTCATCCTGGAGAGAAGTGACTAGTGGGGCGTCCTGGGCCCAGTGCTATTCAACATCTTCATCAATGACTTGGATGAAGAACTGGAGGACATGCTGATCAAATTTCCAGATGATTCCAAATTGGGAGGGGTTGCTATACCCCAGAGGACAGGATCAAAATTCAAAATAACCTTGACAGATTGGAAAGCTGTGCCAAAGCTAACAAAATGAATTTCAACAGAGACAAATGTAAGGCAGAAAAAAATGGAATGCTCAAATATAGGGTGGGGGACGCGTGGCTGGATAGCAGTACATTGAAAGGGATCTAGGAGTCTTGGTAGATCACAGGCTGAACATGAGTCAGCAGTGTGATGAGGCAGCCAAGAAAGCCAATGCGATTCTTGGTTGCATCAATAGGAGTATGGTGTCTGGATTGAGGGAGGTAATGTTACCACTCTATTCTGCATTGGTTGGGCCTCATTTGGAATCCTGTGTCCAGTTCTGGGCACCTCAATTCAAGAAGGATATTGACAAGCTGGAACGTGTCCAGAGGAGGGCGACCAAAATAGTGAAGGGTCTGGAAGCCATGCCCTATGAGGAACGCCTTAGGGAGCTGGGTATGTTTAGTCTGCAGAAGAGAAGGTTAAAAGGGGACATGATAGCCATGTTTAAATATTTGAAGGGATGTCATATTGAGGAGGGAGCGGGCTTGTTCTCTGCCACTCCAGAGACTAGGACAAGGAGCAATGGATTCAAGTTCAGGAAAGGAGATTCCACTTGAACCTCAGGAAGAATTTCCTGACGGTCAGAGCTGTCTGGCAGTGGAATATGCTGCCTCGGAGTGTGGTAGAGTCTCCTTCTTTGGAGGTTTTTAAGCAGAGGCTGGATGGCCACCTTCTGGGAATGCTTTGATGTGTGTTCCTGCATAGGAGGGGGTTGGACTTGATGGCCCCTGGGGTCTCTTCCAACTCTATGATTCTATGTTTCTGTTCAAGGGCTGAATTTGTTTTCAATTCACATCAAGTCCAGGCAGCCTCATGTCTACTTGAACTGCAGACATTGACAATAATGGACCTCATATGAGTAGTATGATGCCATCAAGGCCATCTTTCATGCAGCATCAACTAAAATTACCCAGGAGCAAAAGCCTTATAGTGCTGATGGGGAAGTCTTTGGCTTAAACTTTGGTGAATGTCCAAATGAACGTATTTCCACAGTGGTAATGAAATCACTGAGAATGCTATAGTTAATATATACCTTTGCAGCTTGAATATAATGCATAGACAAGGGAGTTAGGACAATGCTCTGGCTCATGGTAGAACACATGGAAGGAGTACACTCCTAGACTTGTGGGAATCAAGGAGTTTAGGACTTCAAAAGCACCACCTGAAAGAACAAACTGAATATAACCATGATAGAACAATGTATTATGGTCAGTTGGTATCACCAGAATCCTATAAAGTGAAGGAGGAAGAACTTTAATCATGGGAAAATGAAGGACCTCAGCCTTTATTCCAACCATTTCTACCCCCTCCAAATGACCATGTTTTTCCTCTCCTGAGTGCTGTCACTGGAAGAAAATTCTGCTGCAGAAGAAAATGGATTTACATAAAAGATCTTTAAATCTTGAGATCTCTCCCCACCCCAGTTTATAGGCAATTTGCTTGGTCATGCCACTCTCATGTCTAGCTGCACCCTAAATTGTTTATCCAGGTACCGACAAAAAGCCAATTCAGGAGACAGGGCACAGAGCTTAGAAAAGTAAATGCTTTGAATTTCAAAACCCAGGACCCCTCACAAAGCATGGTCACCAGTAGGAGTCTAAATTTTACATTTTATGCAAGATTATAAATGTGATGGTCCCCAAGGTAATACTTCCAAATTCTGATACAGCAAGAGTGCAAGGGGCTGTAACAGAGCATCAGTGCAAGGAGAAATGACTCCTGTATCCTGTGCTGCTTAAGGAATGGGAAGAATATTTTTAAAACATTCAAAAAAATGGTCAAAATACATGTTTCTCAAGTGTCAGAAAATCCTGACAAGAAGAATCTTGGACTGATGAGAATCTTCACAATTTTTTGATTTATTGTATGCAAAATTCATACTTTTTTTTCACAGAAAATAGCATTTTCTGTGCAGAAAATAATACTTCTGCATAGAATCCTGTTTCCAGTGCAAAACAAATGTGGTTGCTTTCTGTAAAAACAAAACAACAAAAAGCATGTGAATTTTTGCACAAATTAAGCCTCAAACTGTGAATAGTCTTTGAAAACTGTGAAGCTATAAGAAAATTGCTAAAATTACTTTGTATTTTGTTTGAGAAGAAAATTAATGAATAATTAAATCCTCCTTAACTCTTTTAAACACTCTCACTCCTACAGAAGAAATACATCCATTTAAAGGCTACCTCAAACTTCCCAACAGTCAGAGACGGTACAGCCTCAGGGAAAAACAAAACTATACTGGCAACCTCCACACTGTGTGACCACAGGGAGGCCTGCATCATGGTTGGGGAATGAGCTGGATTGCAGTGCATAACTCTGCCAAGCCTTTCACCTTCTCAAGCTCCAACATTCAATAACAAATCTATTTGGTATTATACAGATGGAAAATAAATGTCTCTCCAAGCTTAAGGACTTCAGACATTTTAATTTTGAGATTTTATTTTTGCTTTCAGCAGAAACAGATTGGAAGGGGAGAAAAAGGCAAGCGGGATTAGCTGCCAAGGCAGTAAAACCAGCTGTCAAGAGTATTCCCAGAACATAACCCAGGAGCACCAATCACTGTTGACTGGGCCCGTTGTGATTGTTTGCTGTGAAGAATTTTTATTTTACAGAAGAATTGGGGAGGGCAAGGCAAGCAACTCTGGATGACACCGAGCTCAGGCTCTAGAGAACCTCAGTCAAAACCCTCACAAAGAAGTTAATATGAAACTTTCCTCCAGCAATTCTGACTGCTAAAACAGCTGCTAACTCAAAGCTCACTTCCCTTATTAACAGGGGCATCATATAATTTTTTAAAAGTAAATCTGAGCAGCTGTGGTGAGAGAAAGGGCTTGCCTCTTCTGATGGAAAGAAGCTGCTTCAGCCTCTGGGTTTATAAACAGGGAGAAGATCTGGTAAAGTCACTTCCTTTGCCAGCATGGCCAGTTTGAGACATTTTGCTGCTTGCAGCAGAACAGCAAATAGCATCCCCTCAGCCATTCATCCAGTTCACGAAGTCTGCAGTACCCCAAGCCAACCAAAAAAAATTTTTTTTCTAGATCAGGCAGAAAACCTTACAATTGCTTCTCCACATCCCTGGAATGTAAAAATGAACCAGCAAATTAAACAAAACAAATAAACAAAATATTTGATGCTCTTTCATGACACTCCAAATCTGCTGCACAAGGCAGCTGTCCCCCTCTGCTTAACATAGGACAAGCATTGTTTGTCAGTTGCCTTCATGCTGGGGAGACAAAACACTTGTGAGAAATTTCATTTGCTTTCTGGTAAAATTACCAGTTCTCTTGAGCTAGAATCTTGATTCTTATTTTTATTTGCCTTAGGGCAGAGCTTTCAAAACTTTTCATGTTGGTGACACATTTTTTAGTCATGCATCATTTCATAGCACAGTAATTCAGTAAGTAGTTCAATAAGTGGAGGCAGCCCTTCAACCTGAGCCTAGCCTGCCACCACCCTCACCTGGGTCTTTCTCGGCCCGAGGCAGCAGTGGTGGGAAAGGTAGCCCCTCCACCCAGGCCTGGCCAGCTGCCACCCTCGCTGGGGTCTTCCTCAGCCCAAGGCAGCAGTAATGGCAGTAGAAGAGGCAGTCCCTCCATCCAGGCCTGGCTTGCAACCACCATCACCACCCTCACCAGGGTCTTCCTTGGCCCGGGGCAGCAGTGGGAGAGACAGCCCCTCCACCCACGCCTGGCCTGCTGCTGCCTTTGTCGAGGTCTTCCTTGGCCTAGGGTGGCAGTGGGGGCAGAGGTAGCCTCTTCACCTGGTCCTGGTCCAATGCAGTGGTGGGAGAACCAGCCTCTCTACCCATTACATTCGTGTGACACACCTACACACTGCAGGTGACACACTAACATGTCATGACACACAGTTTGGAAAGCTAAAACATATGGGTCTTTTTATCAACCCTTCCCCACTTTCCCTCAGAATTCTTCAAATGTTTTGACTCGGATGGCTTCTGAACATTTTGGACTTCGAAACCTGGCTTCAAAAATGTGTCTCCACATTGACTTACATGGGTAAATGAACCAAAAGCCGCATCCCCACCCCCACCCCGCCACAGTTTTCAACAGAACTGGATGAAATTTGAAGGCATAATAGTCTTTTCTAAATAGATGAGACCTCCTAACTATTGTGCAAGTAGCCTGTAAATTTTCGGCTTTTAAGCAACAGAACTACCTAGAGCTTTTTCTTGATTATTTGGTGGGATTGGATCAAGTTTGTGAGCATAGTTTGTCCCTTCTAAGGCCATGAAGCCCTTCTAAGGCCATGAATGTGGTCCCTCCCTAAACTTCAAACCCCATGATTCCATAGGATGTTGAAAGTGGAATAATAATACTATAACAGGCTAGTGCAGAAATGACCTATGAGTCTCCTTGCTACAAGTATAAAAACTTACTTGTCATAAAGTCACCAAAGCATATGTTCTCCCCCAGACTATTTCAAGCATGGAAAGAATATCTGTCTTTTTTTTAATTTTAGAGTAAGAAGCCCAGCGTTCTGCTGGGTTTAAGCAGTCAGACGAGACAGCAGAGATGGCAAGATGAGTCCCCACCGTTAGCTACATTTCCTGGCTGCCTGCATGGAGCTGGTGAGTCCTATTACAAATTACTGTAGGTACTATCTTAGCAGAATACTCATACTTTGTCTTCCATATTAATAAATAGCTAGTGTAGAAATGTTGTAGGAGTTTGTATGGACCTCCATTTATTTGAGTGCCCAATGATATCAATGCCACCCACCCACCAAGCCAGGCAAAACCAGTTGGACAGCCAAGCAGTGGTTCTTCTGAAGACATTATTGGAAGTTCTGAGCATCTTGCTACCTTTGCTGTCAGAGACATCATCACAGTAAGTACAGAAAACACAGGAACACAAGTCTGATCTGATCTGTCTGTATCCCCTTCTGGCACTGTGGCTGGAAGTATGAAAAAGGACATTTCTGATGAAGCCATTCTCTGGTTGGACTCTACAGCTGTCAGTTACAAAATTATTAGCCTTTCGTATCTCATTCTTCTTTTTGGGATTTTCCATATATAGGTGCTAGGGAAGGACATCAGTTTTCATAGAAATGTGTCTGGATCTCTTTGTTGCTTCTTGTCTCTGAAAGGGGACCCAAATCTTCAGGAAGCACACATTTTGGTCTGGGCAGCTTCTACATACCTTAGACAAACTCCAGTTCTCTATGAAGTGTCCTGCTGTAGCAGGAGATTTGTCCAGGCCAAATACATAGATGCCTAAAAGTGGTAAGTAAAAATGTGAGTTGAGCCTGAACATACTGCATAGTAAATGTGAGCAGCCATCTATATGCTAGTAAAAGGAAGAAATCTTCTGAAGGAAGGCAGCTTCCCCAGGGCAGCTCCACTGGTCCAGATAAATACAACTACTGTGATTTTCCTGTGAAAGAAAATGTCTGCTTCCTGTGACTGTTTATCTGCATCATTATTTTATAGCACTGTTAATAGGATTTCAAAAACCTCAGTATGAGTCATGCGTGCTAAAAACAGAGCTAGATAGATAGCTCACGGCTATTGTGAAAGCGTTTCTGTCATAGCCTGCAAAGAGATATGTTTATTGGAACAATGAATGAATAAACAGACGAAAGAATAGGACAAAATAATGACATACAACAGCTATCAAAATGTGGGAGAACTGAAATGTGGAGAGGATTTGTGGCCTTTGGGGAGCCATGAAACCTAAACAAAGATCTATGTATTGAGGCATTATATCTCTGAACTCCAGTTGTTGGGGCAAACTAGGGCCAACCTACCATTAAGAAGAGTGAGGTGACCACTTCAGAAAGCAGATTTTCAACATCACAAAAGGGAAGCAAAGTGTTAGGGAGTTACTTTGTTTCTCCATTGTATTTTTACTCTTGAGGTAGGGGAGAGATATTTCTGGGATTTTCCTACCTCATATGCCAGTAAAATTTGCTTGGCTTGCAGATTGTGTACCTTGATGTGAAGGCATAGCTGGGCATGCACTATTTGTTGTTCTGCTTTAGCCTGAAAATTATCTTGGAGAAAATGTTGAGGAAAAAATAAGGAAACGTTGTTGCCTTCATGTCCTGCTTGTGGGCTTCCCACCAACATGCTTGACTATATGGGCCAAGAGCCTGCATTGTGTAGTGGTTTGACCATTGGACTACAACTCTGAGTTCAAACCCACAGCTGGCCATGGAAACCAACTGGATGACCATGGGCAAGTCACGCTCTCTCAGCCTCAGAGGAAGACAAAAGCAAACCTCCTTTGAACAAATCTTTCCAAGAAAAACCTATGATAGGTTTGCTTTAGGATTGCCATAAATTGGAAATTACTTGACCATAGTCTAATCCAGCTGGGCTTTTCCCCTGTGTTTAAGTGGAGCTTGCAGTTCCCCCTGTGCAAACCTCTGAATATGAGAAACAACACTATGCAGAGATGACTTCAACTAACATTATTTATAAAGCACTCTTGGAACAAGCAGCAGCACCTGGCTTTAAAGAAGCATCACTCATCGATTGTCTTGGCCTCTGGAGAGGTGATACTGACTCCAGCCTTTTCTCCTAGCTTTTCCCCTGAACTGAAACCATTGACTCCTATTCCTCCCATAAGGTCTGCTAGCATTGAGGGCTTCAGGGACTGCCACTTAATTAACCAGAGCACAACAAACACATCTGTTATTTCTTAGGGAGGCAAAGTCCTCTTTCAACGCCATTATTTTAACTGATATACATTTGTACATTCATTTAAAATAGAATGTGTGTCTAGGAAATAAGAGACAAACATCATGCAGCAGGGTAGGCAACCTGATGCCCTCCAGATGTTTTCAAGTACAACTCCCATAAGTCCCAGTTAGATTAGCCATTGGTTATGAGTCAATGAATGCGTTGCTCAAACCATATGGAGGGCACCACGTTGCCTGTCCCTGGTATACTCAATCAGTTGTTAAAGAGGTTGAGAGAGCAGACAGACATGATGGAAACCCATATGCGAACATACCATATTCTTTGCAGGGAGTTGAAAATGATTTTAGAAGTTCATGTTCTACAGGCTTTCCTTAGTTAGTAATCAGAGGTCTGGCCTCTGACCAAACTCTAAACACTGTGCCCTAAAATGGAAGATGATGTGCATATAATAACGGGGGGGAAAATGATGTCAGGAGCCAAGAAAACTTTGCCTTTAATCATCGTTGCATGATTCAGCATCTCCAAGGCCCATAACTCACTGTAATATGTGGACAGCCCCCAGCTTGCAATGAGAGAGATGAAGGGAGTGTGGGTGTGAAACAAGGGCCAGAGAAGCAGGATATATAATGTGTATACTAACACAAAATCTATACAAGCCATTTGTTTTGTGATGCAGGCTGAGCCTGGAGGAATTTATCTTCTCCAAAGAGTTTTGTTTTTCATAGAGCAAATGAGATAGTGTGAATTTAGTAGGAAATCAAAACACATAAAAGAAATAGACACTGAAGAGGCAGACCTGGAAAAATATTATCAAATCTGCTGTCCAGCCAGCTATCCCAGACACTGGTAACCATTCTTGCAGCTGCTTTGCAATAACCAATATCTCAGCAGTCCCTTTCCATGTTACAAGTGGAAGATAAAGAGGTTTAGTATCACTCTTCATAACTGCTGGCTGGTTTCTGCTTTCTTTTTACTTTTGAGGAAGGAGTATCTCCTTTCTTGCTAATCTAATATAGATAGAAAATAATTAGTCTGAGTCACACAACAATTATAGAATAAATCCATCTCTCAAAACCAGGATAAGCGTTCATTTCTTTCTCCCTCTCCCTCCCCTCCCTGCAGTAAAGAAACCTCATCTGAGATCCATGGGGTTCGTATCTAAGCAGAGTGGGACCTATGGAGCTCTTAGCATGAATTTACTAGTGGCAAGTTGTGTGTATAAATATTTTAGCCTCACAATAACCTACTGCTAGTTAATCCAGAGAGACAGTATGATGTAGTGGCTTGAATGTCAGAATATGGCCCTTTTCGCATGCATTTTTTTTTTTTTTGGCGCAAGTGCCCCTTGAGCATCGCATGAATGGGAGCATCTCTCCATATGACGCACTCTCATGCGTGCGACACTCACGAGGCTAAAGCGGGGCGCACGCACATTTTTAAATTTTTGGCTGTAAGCTGAAAATACTGCGCGCTCGCGCAATGGTCGCAGCGCCCTTGCACATTTACCTGCGTGCGGTGCTTCGGTGAGCCGGGCCAGTTGTGCTTCCTTCCCCCAGCGCAGCCTACAGCTCCCAGACTGCGCTGCAGAAGGAAGGGGCGGGGCGCTAGCGTGACGGTCGCGCTACCAGGAAGCTAAGGCAGGAGGCAGAAGGGCTATCGTGAGTGGCTTGCGTGAGTGGCTGCTCGCGTGAGCGCTGCTCCTCACTGCCGCGACAAAGGTAAGGTGCGAAAAGGGCCTATGACTCTGGAGAAAAAGGTTTGAATCCTGATTGGTCATGGAAACTCAAATGATCTTGGACAAGTCACAGTCTCTCAGACTTAGAAGAAGGCAAAGGCAAATCTTGCCAAGAAAACTCTGCAATAGGTCTACCTTAGAGTTGCCATAAGCTGATAATAACTTGAAGGCACCCAACAACAAAGTAAATGCTAGCCCATTCTTTGCTCAAAAGAGAACCTAAGAATTCATTCAGAAATTTTTAGTCTAAATTTGAAAAGAGCTATCTGAGGTTCTGAACTTACTGGGGTGATAGGCTTCAGCACCTTAGATAACACCTTTAAACTTCAGACTACAGTTCAGAGCAGAGTCACCAGCTGCCACTGAACCTGGATTTAGGAGCAAGATCCTGAGGTGAATGGAATAATCCCATCAGAGAGAAATGTCAACTTAAGGTACATTCACCTTCGGCAAATGTAGCAGCAGGTGAATTGTTTCCCATCACATTATCTCCGTGCAAGGAAAAGCTTCCCATATTGAAGTCAACGTTTGAAACCAGGTCTACCTAGCACCAACAGCCCATGAAAATCTTTTCTATATTAAATTACAGAAAGAAAACAAATTTCATACAATTTTGTGTTACATTCTTAAACTCTGTGTGAAATTAAAAAAGACACTCTAGGGCAAAAACAGCAGGAACACACCACATCCCGAGCCAGTGAACAGCTACTTCACCTTACCAAATTCTTCTTTCTCCTGTTCTTTCTTCCCTTTTTGTCCTTCAAGTCTCCTTGCCCGCCTACCTATTGGCTCTTTCCCTTCCACCTGCTTTCCTCCTCTATCTTTTCATCTTCTATTAAAAATGGACAACAACTAGCAATATGCACTATGTGGAAACACTATACATAAGACAAAACAATCTTCTAAGTTGTAGTTAAACCTACAATTAGAAATAAACAAACTATTAGAAACAAAAAAAATCCTTAAAAAAAAGTACAGGTGGCCTAGCAGAACAAAAGCTGTCAGCCCTATTATTTTTTAAAGTGCCACATGAAAGTAATTACTTATGTGAATTGTTGCTCTGTGAGAACAGCATGAGAACTCAAGCACATCACAGAATCATTGAACTCAAGAAACTTGAACTGATTTTGTTCCAGCCAGTGAAACAGTCTTATATGCAGCCTGACAAGATGATTTAAAGTATTACTTGGTGCAACAGAATACAGTTTTCTCTTGATCTTTTGTTGTAATCATAAAGATAGATAGCTAGGCATTCAAACCATTTATGGGTCAGTATCTCTCTAAGAAATGTAATGATTCTCCAGAACACAATCCTTAGCTTTCTGTCCACAAATCACTCTTGTTGATTTTTATAGAAAACATTGATATACTTGGTGACTTCCTAAATCTCTTTTTAGAAGGAATGAATCATGCAGACAGTCTTGCTATTGAATCCAAGAAATATGACAGATGGGGAAATCTGCCAGTTTGGTTCTCTCTTTAAACCTCAAGATCTTCCTGTCCTACTTATAATGATACTTGCAAATTCTAGTAAATCCTTCAAAAATTAATTGAAATTGAAGTCTTTGCCCTTTTTGGACCAGCCAGACTCAACAGGCACAGCTGTTCATAGTATGGAGAGAACCACGTAATGCCTGACTACCATATATGTGTTACAGAAGAACAGCCTCTCAGGAAAAACAAAAAAATAGGTGGCAATGCTAACCTAGCAATTTGCTGTTGTTGTGTTTTTTCAAGTCATTTATGAATTATGGCAACTCTAAGGCACACCTATCACAGGATTTTCTGGGGCTCTGTGTGTGTGTGATGCACCCAAGGTCACCCAGTGGGTTTCCATAGCTGAGCAGGAATTAAACTCTGGTCTCCAAGGCCATAGTTCAGTACCTAAACCATTACACCACACTGGCTCTCAACCTAGCAATAACACAGTTGAATACACAGGGTCCAAATCTGGCTGTTTATCAGTTAAATGCCCAGAACCCCAGGCTTGTCAGTTGCTACCACACTTGATTTTTAAAAAATCTCAAATTCTTTCCATCCCAAATATGAAAAAAAAATGCAAATTTGGGCCAGTTCTTATCAAATATAAAGTTTGGTCAGCACTTCTCAAAAATGAATTGAAAGTAAACTGAAAACAAAATGAAATTTCTACCTGTCACTAAGAGAGGGCCTTCTCTGCTGTGGGAGTATGGTTATAGAATGCCTTCCCCTTGGAGAACTGATTGCCATGAGCTTTGCTTTTACAGGTGCCAAGTGAAAACATGGTTGTTCATGAAAGCTTTTGTGGCCTAATTTGTTTTATAAAGAACTCTTCCATGTACATAGTTTTGATTGATTTTAAACTATTAGAATTCTTTTAATCTGCCTTTTTAATTTCAAATTTGTTTTAAAGTTGTCAAATGGGTTATATGCTGCCCTGAGATCCCTGAATAGAGGACAGGATAAAAATATTTTAATTAATGAAATCTACAAATAACACCTCCTTCCTTCAGCCTGCTCAAATTGAATCAAGAGCACCCACCTTATATTAATTGCCCTTCCCTCCTTCTGTGTTTCTCGTTGCAACAAGTCTTGATGCCTCAGCTAACCATTCTGTTCATCATGCCTCCCTCCCTAAATTAATCCAGCCCATATTTCCCTATTTTGGGTATATGAGCAGCTGGCACTGGACATCTGGGAAAGCTTGACCTTCCCAAGTTCCATTCAGTGAGCCATCGGTATCTGCCAGGGTTTGTTTCCAGCATCTACTGTGGATACCAAAATTTGTGGATGTTCATGCCTCATTATGTATAATGGTGTAATCAAATGGCATCCCTTATATAGAGTGGCAAAATCAAAGTTTGGTTTTTTTTTTTGGCTTGACTGTACCTCTATTGTTTTTAACCACGCCAGCATACTATTTGATTTCTTTTGCTATATCTGCAGTAGCAAGGATTCTTGTATTAATATATATAGTGTGCCATGAAGCCATTGTCTTTGTTCATGCCTGTGCTAATAGATTGGAAGTTGTGAATGTAATTCAATTCAACTGTTTCTGTTTCTAGCTTTCCTTTATAATTTCTTTGTTCTAGGACAGCAACCTGTAAATCCCTTACTGGTTGAAATGTTCTGCAACTGTTTTGGGAGTATTGCCATCTCTAATGTCAGATTTGTGTCCATTAATCCTCTTGCAGAGAGACTGTCCTATTATTCTGATATAGAGTGTACAGAGGCATTGCTGGCATAGAGTGGCGTATATTACATTGGAGGAAGAGCAAGTAAATGTGTGCTTGATGTTCTAAGTGATGTTATTGGTCCCTGTGATATTTCTCCCAGAGTAGATGTGCGGGCAGAGTTGCCACCTGATTTTGTGGCTGGTTCTTGACCCTGTATTACCATCCATTTTATGTCTTCCGTTGTGGATTGTTGTTTAAGAATTGGAGGCTGTCTGTAGGTCAATTAAGATCTGCTTCCCAGATCTTATGAGAAGGCTGTGTTATTCTCCAGAACTGATTGTAGCTTGTTAATAATGCATCTGAGTGGTTTTAGCTGGGGACTGAAGGTGAACACTAAGAGCATTTTGTCATTCTGTGTTTTTGGTCAGTCTTATAGTAAATGGTTCCTAACAAGGTTCTTGCTTTGTCAATTTGTTTCTTCATCTCCATAGATAGGGATTGTAGTCGGAGAAATGCCTGTTGTAAATCCAAGAATTTTTAGTCTCTGTTTTGTGGGCTTGAGTAGGTTGTATTGGAGGGTTTGGCTGTCATCGATAGATTTGGTAGTATGGTTCTGAGTGGAACCTGAAGGCATGCAAATGTGTGTAGCCATCAGTGAGTTTTTGAGAGACTGTGGTGCTTAGAAGTACATTCTGCAATTGCATGGTGGTTCCAATATACTGTCAAATTGAAGGATTTTCCCTGATGTCTTACTGATATTATTTAGTTAGAATTTGCACTATATCTATTGACTACTTTTGCCTCATCTCTCCTCACTATTAATGCCACCCGATTTCTTCTTAGATTTTCATTTCCTGAGTAAAATACTGTGTAGTTATCCAAATCAAAAATTCCCATTCCTATCCATTTTAACTTGCTCACCTCAAATATTGCAATGTTTATACTTTGAGGCCCCTCCATAAACTGCAAACCCCAGGATTCCATAGGATGTTGAAAGAGGAATAATAACACTATAACATTCCAGTGCAAAAATGGCCTGAGCAAAAAAGGAAAAGGTCATTTTAAAAACCTCAGTGTGTAGATGTATGGAAGGAAATTCACTATGAACAAGAGATGTGTGTGGGGATATTGAGAGTACTTGTGGGCTTGTCATGGGGGCTCAGTGCAAGAATGCGTATTTCAAAGGCATGTAGGCCCCTAAACCTACAAAAATATTAGTAACCATTAAGGTATTTATTGGTAGTTTTCCCTCTACTGGGGATCTGCATGGAAGTTAATACAAATCAGTTTTACAAAATACCCACTCATACTGGATAGCAAAACTAGTAGAAGTGCTTTGTTGTTGACTTTGAGGTAAAGTGTTTCTCCATGGTGCTGTGGGGAAACAAAAATCTAGAAAGTCTGGAACTGATGGTGGTTGTATGCTGTTTGAAGACATGTTGTGTTTACCTTTACCTTTCTCATGCAGTCTCAGGTCTTTCTGGGCAAAATAAAATATTCTAACCATTACACTGTCAGCAGATCCAAATACTTTGACAATTTGACTATGTACATCTTCCTTTTCAAGTACACACAGAGATAAAAACATCTGTCTGCATTTTTGGACTCTTTTTCATACCATCCAATATTTCTCAGATGAAAACCAGGACACATGTGGCCAAACAACCTCAGAATGTGGACAAAATTGCATAAGTTATTCATGAGGAAGAACACACAAGGCAGAAGAGGCTTCAGCAGTTTGCTTTTACCAAAGTGTACTAGGAAGGGCAATTTTCTGTCTTCTCTCCTCTCTGCTAACTCAGTATAAACTGCTTTTGCACATAATTCAGTTTGCAGTAAATAAAGTAAACAAAGGACAAAGAAGAAAAGTGGCAGGAAAGAGAAACTGAGGCATTTTAAAAGAAACTGAAAATGTAGGAAGACAAAAGTTTAATTGGGATTGTCCCTGCCAGATCATGACAGTTGGAGGCCATGCTGTTCGAGGATGTGCCTATGCAGACTATTACTTCCACATTTACTATCATGCCTTTCTTCCAGAGTATGGAAAAAGACTCTGACTCAGAGACTGAAACAGAGGACATGCCAGAACCTGATGAACAGGAGGAGGTTACAGTGCCACAAATCCCAGAGACAGAACAGGATGCAGTGCCAGCTCTAGCAGAGAGTCCTGCCCCTTCAAATACAGAAGCCAGCTTATCTGTACCTACATTTGCCAAGCACAGACAGCAAAGGTAGCACTTGCACCAATCTCAAAGGGTTTATAGGAGACAGCAATTACTTAGGCAGCAGATACATTAAGCTGCTGACCTATATAGATGCTGCCCTTTCCTCCAGGACTCAGAGCTTTCTGAACCTTTTTTGGCTGCCGGTTATATTCCTGAACTCCATGCCTGACCTTGGATTGTATTGACTGACTTTGGACTCATTTGATTTGCCTTGGATTCTGTTGGACTCTATTTATGATTATGACCTTGTGCTTACTAAATAAAAGTAAGTAATGGGCCAGGAGCTATTCAGTTTGTTTGAGTTATCTACTGTGCAGTCATAAGCTTTATCTGGTTGCCTTGACCTAGATAGGACATTTACTCCTAAACCAATATTCATTGAATCATAGAATCATAGGGTTGGAAGAAACCACAGGAGCCATCTAGTCCAACCCCCTGTCATGCAGGAACACACATCAAAGCACTCCCAACAGATGACCATCCAGGCTCTCTTTAAAATCTTCCAAAGAAGGAGATGCCACCACACTCCGAGGCAGTGTATTCCACTGTTAGACAGCTCTGACTATCAGGAAGTTCTTCCTGGGATCCAAGTATCCTTAAAATTCAAAAAATTTAAAAAAATTATTTGTAGTTGATCATCATGACTAATTGCCATTGAGAGATCTGTCCACAAAACTAACTCTGCTTTAGTAGATATTCCTTATCCAGAACACTATGCAGTCATTCCTCTAAGTCTGTGCATGTTTTCTGTACATGTGCATGTTTTGAGCTTTACTCTTCTCCTGGGAAACTCCAATCCTTTGCACCAAAATCTCAACGTTCTTCTTTAATGAAGTCTAGCATAACCGATTCCAGTCACAATGGACCTGCTTACTTACCATTCTACAAGACTATATATTTTGCCAAAGGAAAGAATTTCTTTTTGGTATGGAAACAAGGAACATACTAGTGGATGGAAGGTTAAACAGATTAACACGGCAGGTAAGATTTCTAGATGTTACAACAACAATTCCTATACCTAAAGCAAAGAAAGTCCTACAGAGCAAACTCCCCTCTCCATTCTGCAGTTGGGAGCCCTGGAAAGCAACAGCCAAGACACCCAAGGCCAATTATGGTAGTCCTCCTAGTCTGCACCAAACTCACTTAGGGCTAGTCTGCAGGGCTTTTTACCACAAAGTTCCCTAGTCTGTGCTACCTCTTCTTCACTGATGTATCACATGTGCTTTGTTGGATGTATGCCTCACATTACTTACATCTATTTTTACTTGATAAATTCAAATGGACTAATTAACAGTAACTGTTCTACTCATTAAGGCCGTTTTTGCACTTACACTATTATAGTGCTATTATTCCACTTTCAACATTCTATGGAATCCGGAGGTTTGCAGTTTAGGGAAAAGCAGTTAGAATACTCATCCAGAGAGCTCTTTGACCTCAGTAAACTATAAACCCCAGGATTCCACTGGATGCTGAAACTGGAATAATAGCACTATAATAGTGTAGGGCAGAAATAGCCTTAGTCTATATGTTTACATTTAACTGGGAAAGGATGAATCACAGCAAATAATAGGTACTGATAACCTTCCTTACTTCCAAGGATAAAGATAAACTTAAGTAAGAGCCAACATTATATAAGCTAACTATTAGTCAAGGCCAAGACAGCAGATGCTTCTGGGAGAAAACAGCCAAAGTGATGGAACAATTGTCACCTGCCATGCTAATCCTCCTTGTACAAAATTCTTCCTGTGTATTTCCCCTATACTGAATCTCCCAAGAAGATCCAGAGTCTTTGCTGAGAAAATTATTTGCATGACTACTTTTTGATAGCTGCAGTACAACAATGCATTCTCCTTTGGGGAGGGGGAACTGGGAGAAAATAAAACAGAGCTGAGAAATAAGAATTCCAGAGTCATTTAAGACATGAAATTCGAAAGGTAGTTTTGCTTAAGAACACAATTTTTAAATTGGTTTTTTTTTCTTAAACTCCTACTTTTAAATATTGTCTTGTCTTGACTATTTCTCTTACAGTGATGAAGCAATTCTCTCAAAATGATGCAACACTAGAGAATATACTTCCACTAAGAAAAACATCCAATGACTTAAAGTTGACTCAGAATTTCTGGCTTCTAAACATGTACTTGGCACATGTCAGTGGATCTGCTATAGTGATTTTCCATTTGCATCTGTGAGAAAAATGTTGTGTCCTTCATTATACTCCAGATTTCAAGGTGTTACTTTTCCTATTGGATGGGAGAGGAGAGTCACTGCTCCCCATTTCAAGTCCAGATACTTCAATGTGTATAGTGTGTAAAAATCAGAATGGTAGGAAAAAAACCTATGAAAAATTCCATTGGCCTCGGAAATCTAAGAGTACTGTTGGACTGAAGTTGAAGAAGCTAATGAGTTTGATCACAGCACATTCTTTTTAATATTCCCTGCTGAAGTCTGTTTTTTGTTCCCAGTAGAAAATCAAGGCAGATAACAACATCAACAACAATTAGTAAGGACATTATAAACTCATAAAAATGGTATTAGGATGTCATATGATTCCAGTCTGGCAGTAATCTGCAATCTTTAACAGCTAGACATAAAGCTCAATGCCAAGGAAGTGCTAGCAGAATGCATGCTAGTACTGAAGATGAATCTGGCTTATATTGCGCTTGCCCAACTCGCCTAGTACTTTCTATATCCCAACTGGTAGCTTTTCAGGGTCTATATCAGAGGTCTGTGCCAGCCCTGCTAACTCAGATTGTTTAGCATACTCTCCAAAATGTCACAGATGAAAGCTGGGACACATTTGGCTGAGCAACATCAGTGTGGCCAAGATGGCAAAAGTTATTAATGATGAAGAACACACAGGCTAGGAGAGGGAGTGGGGTAAAGTTTAATGGGCTTTTTTTTAAAAAAAAAATACATCCAACAAGATACAAAAGGTTCAGTTTGGGGACGGATGTAATTCTGAAAGCACATCTGTGCAGTTCAAACATTAAAGACTCACAAAGACTGTATTGTATTAGCTGATATAAATGCTCTTAGAATAATATGAAAAGTCAAGTGAATGTTCCTAGCTCATCTACAAATTCAGATCCTGAGCGGAATCCTAGAAAGAATATTTAAAATATTTGAAAAATGGTTCACTAACAGGTTTCTTGAGTGTGAGGAAATGCTGATGAGGAGAATCATAGCAGACAAGCAAGAATCTTAACTGTTCAGGACTTAGTCTGCAAGAAAAATACATGTGCAGTTGGTTTGTGCAGAAAATGGCATCTTCTGTGCAGAAAATATTTTTGCACCGTATAGAAATGGCATTTTCTGTGCAGAAAACAAAATTTGTGCACAGAAAATGTTTTCTGACAAAACCCTACACATACTTGTGTATATGTGTGTGCACAAGCACACGCGCACACTCAGGATGACTCTCAATATGTGAATAGTCTTAGAAAACTACAGTTTTCAGTGACTTTCTTCTAGCAAGGAGGAAAATAGTGTAATTATTAGTTCTTATCTGTGAGAACGAAATTTACAAAGATTTACCTTCCGAATCCTGAGCAATCATCCACCTGGCAAAAGCACTCTGTGTAGACTCTACGACTATTATTCTCAATGGAGTATTTATTAGCATTTCAGATATGAAAGGAATTACTCTAGATCCAGGATGGACAATTTGGTGAGTCCAGGTACTGCCCAGATAGCCAGAAAAGCTGCCAACACCCCCCAAAAACTGGAAGCAACTAGCATTATTATCATTATTACTGAAAGAGACTCAAGGCAGTTTACAAACATTAAAAGAGACAGTGCTAAAAAATATTGCATCACATAAAAGTTTTAAATATATATAATTAAATTTTCAATGAAATTAAACATAGTTAAAAATAAACCATTAAAAAGAACAGCAAATATAAATGACCTAGCACATGAAAGGCCCTTTACCACTGAGCAATCAGTCCTTAAAGGCCTGTTGAAAGCAAAAAGGGTTCCACCTGCCTGTGAAAGGACAGCAAGGAGGGCACCAGTCTAACCTGTCTGGGAAGTGATTTCTAGAGCCTGGGAGCAGCCACTGAGAAGTCCATTTCCCATGTTGCCACCACATGTATCTGTACCTGTGAGGATGGTAGGAGAGAGAGAAAAGCTTCCCCAGAAGATTTTAAGACATAGGCAGCTGATAAGGGAAGAATACAGTCCTTTAGATAATCCTCACCTAAGAAGTATAGAGCTTTATAGGTCATAAACAGCACTGTGAAATCCATCAAAAAATTTTTAGCCATCTAGCCATCACATCAGTGGTGTATCTAGCTTCAACAGTGCCTAGAACACCACCCTAGGTGCTGCTTCTCCCACTGCCACAGCGCTGGACTGAGGATGACCCTAGCAAGTGCAGTGGCAAGCCAGACCCACAGAGAAGGGCTGCCTCTGCCACCACTACTGCTGCCGCTGTGGGTCAAGGAAGACTCCAGTGAGGGCGGTGGTGGGCCAGGCCCTTGTGGATGGGCTGCTTCTCCTGCTGCCAAGCCACTGCCACCCTGGGACGATAACAACCCCAGCGAGGGCAGCAACAGTGGGGAATGCTGATGGGTTGGCTGTCCTGAGCAAAGGGGCTGGGAGGGGCGTGGCTTTTTTGCAACCACCTGGCACTGGCATCCAGGGCACCTGCCCTGCTTGCCCAACCCTAGATGCACCTCTGCATCTTTCTCTCTCACACGCATGCATGTTAAACAGTCCTCCTGAAATCTGTATAAGAGGAGAATTGCTGCATGTGATGGCTTCCAGAAGAAGCAATTTATCCTCTTCTGCCATCAAAAGTGCGCTCTACAGGAGGTAGAGACCAGAAGTTACAAAAATGACTGGGAGGCTGCACTTTGCCCACCTTTATTCAAAAATAGGTGAACACTTTCCTGACATGCTATGTGAAGTTATCAATATTAGGATATGGACAGAGATCCCAGAAAATATCTGTTATGATATTCTCAGCTTTGTTGGGGTAAAGCTACATAAAACATTAATGTTGAAAAACATTGTGATAGCACAGTAGGCTTTCTGATTACCAATGAGAAAGGAATCCTTGAAACTACTTATGAAACTACCAAATACAAAAAGCAAGGTTCAAAGATTAAAATCGCTGAGCTAAACCTTGTAGGAGATGCATTTACTGTTATTCATTCTAGGAGCTTTACTGTTATACTTACATACAGGAAGAAATGGCTTTACCGAGAGTTTAATTCATCCACCAGGAATACTTTTCATTTGGGTCTAAGCTACTATTTGGCTTAGCTTAGCTTCCAAAACTACTTCATGGCCACTGCATGCCTCTTACTCATTCTTTGTCTCTGTTACATAAGGGATGTTTGTTGTTACTGGAGCTGCTGAATCATTTTATCCTCTTTACATGTTTCTTTCTATCTTTCTTCATTAACCTATAGTCTCATGTATCACACCCAGCATGTGATATGACAGTGGAGAAAGGAGGAATTATAAAATAATGGGCAAAGTCAGCAAAAACAGAGCAGGACATAGCTCTGAGTAAAATGAAAATATGGGAGGAAAAGGAAGCTGGGAACTACTAAGATTACCATGAGACTGGCATAAAATCAAAGGAGAAATTGCTGAAATCTAGGCTTCGATCAAATCCCAGTGTAATCCTTTTGATAAATGCATAAGCTGTGACCCAGCCCTGTCTTTCAATTTATTGCCTTGGTTCCTATGGGAAAAAATTTCAAGCACTTCATATCCAGAATCAGAGTCAGATGTTTTTGAAAAAAATGGATTCTGTTTAAGCACCAAGATAGTGAGGGCCCCAGCCTTTCTATATATTTGCTGGCAGGGGGAACCTCAGGACTGCTCAGAAGACCTGAGAACAGAATTTCTTTGAAAAATATAGAATGATACAGCCATAGTTTTATGGCAGTGGAAGGAACTCAGTCTTACAATGCCAGGAATCCTTGCTGGGCCACAGAATCATTATCTATCGATAAGCACAGTTCTTATCAATCAGGTTGGTGTTATGCTCACCGGAAATTGGGGCATACTTGAAAAGCAAAGGTCAGGAAAGGAACCTAGAATGCTCCCCATCATTAGTCTTTGCTGATTGTGATACTGTGGCAGCATCCACACATGTTCTCATCAGTAGAATAAAATGAGCAGGAATGCACAGTTGAGAAGTAGTACTCCTCGGCTTATCTACTCATGCTCCATAGTGCAGAATGTCCAAACTGAGGAGAGATTTTACAAGACCTTGCTTCAGTTTCCCAGTATGTTGAAGCCAATTTGGGAAACCTGAAAGCATAGTTCCTGTAGTTTTCAATGGCACAATAGTAACAATAACGGCAAATCAGAAGTAACAAACAGCTACCTTCTGGACCCCATAATGAAATGCTGGGTGATCAAAACAATGAGTAAAGTAACTAGTATTTATCAATTAATTAATTAATTTGATTTATATTCCTCTTTTCTTCTGAATAGAATTCACAGCAGCTAGTATCTTTTACAAATTAACAATCCAAGCCTGGGTCTTTGGAGGCAAACCCATAATACTTTGTTAACTGCTATCGGGTTGCCCTTGACCTATGATGACCTTGTGAATGAGAGACTTCCATGCCCTTCTATCAACAACCACCCTGCTCAAGTCTTCTAGATTCAGAGATGTGTCTTCCTTGATTAAGTCTATCCCTCTGTAATGGTGTCATCCTCTTTTCCTATTGCCTTCTACTTCACCAGGCATTATTGTCCTTTCTAATGAGTCATGTTTTCTCATGATATGGCCAAAGTACAACAGTCTCAGTTTAGTCATCTTAGCTTCTAGGAAGGGTTCAGGTTTGATTTGCTCCAAGACCCATTCATTTGTCTTTGTAACAGTCCAGGGTATCAAAGGAGCTCTTCTCCAGCACCACATTTTGAATGAGTTGATTTTCTTCTTATCAGCTTTCTTCACTGTCCAGTTTTCAAAACCATACATAGAAATGGGAAACACAATGACATGGACCATCCCAAATTGAGAGTTCAATGTTATGTCTTTACATTTCAGGATCTTGGCTAGTTATTTCATAGCTGTCCTTCCAAGTGCTAGTCTTCTTCTGATTTCTTGACTGCAGTCTTCATTCTGAGTAATTACTAAGTCAAGGTATAGAAAGTCTTGAACTATTTCCGTGTCTTCATTGTTTACTTTAAGGTTATGTAAATCATTTGTGGTCATTTTTTTGTTTTTGTAAACCTGCCTTTGCATTTTCTGCCTTTACTTTCTTTATTAATTATTCCAAATCTTTGCTGTTTTCTGCTAGTAGTATGGTGTCATGTGCATATTTTAAATTGTTGATGATCCTTCTTCCAATTTTCACACCTTCCTCTGAGTCTAATCCTGCTTTACATATGATATGTTCAGCATACAAGTTTAACAGGTAAAATGATAAAATGCAGCCTTGTCTCACCCCCTTGCCAATTGGAAACCATTTTGTTTTTCCCTAATCTGTCCTAACAGTAACTAATAACCAGTAACAGGTTATGCATCAGGATAATCAATGTTGTGGCACACCCATTTCTTTAGGAGTGATCCATAGTTTCTCATGGCCTACGTAATCAAAGGCTTTCCTATAATCTATGGAGCACAGGCTGATTTTCTTTTGAAGTTCTTTAGATCCCACATACATCAACTTATTCTTATCAATTCTAGATGTTATCACCAGGATCTAGACAACTATGGCAGGCCAACTTTCTCAAGAACCAGTCATGGTTGATGGACAGCCCATAGAAGGCTGTCCAAATGGACAAAAGGCTGTTCATTTGTTGCAGAGCTACCAGCAACAAACTATATTTTTCAAATACAAGTACCTGAATATCCCAACTAGCAAGGTCGGTTGTTGTGATTTCAGTCATCCATCCTGGTGACCAAGATATTCTGTAGCAAAACCAGACCTGAATCCAGAGTGAAATGGGTCTCATTTGGAATTGCACATCTAGGACTGGCTCAAAGATACTTTACTTGATGGGATAAAGGACAAAACCTCCAGCCATATTCCACATACAGAAGCCAACCAGACCCCCTAGTTGAATTTTACCAAGTCAGCACTTGCAGCAAATCAGCATTCCTCACTGTACTTGAACTCAGTTGCAAGGCAGACTGTGTGAACTATTATTACTTATTCTAGCACCTCACCACGGTCATTCCCCTGCTGGTTCTGATATTGACTTGCCCAAATAAATGGAATTAAGCTGTGATGGTAATATCATGCATTACATGAACAAAACAATGCATGTGGATCCATTATTCCTGCTGAAGTGTGCAGCGTGGGTAGGCTGCCTCTCTGCCTTCTCATTAGGACAGGGAAAATTCCAATTGTGTTACCTGTGCTGTGTTGAGAAAAGGAGGCTCAACAAAACAGCCAAGAGCCTTGAGTCACTTGTAAGTAAGCATTGCTATTAACAGATCCCTGGCTCAGGAGGACTGGAATGGCCAAGAGGTTCAGGGGAAATGCCACAGCAGGAATCTCTGGCCTTACCATCTGCAGCTTAAGGTGACTGGCTCATTCTGTGTACTCAGTTTTTCCAATAAGAATTGTAATGACACTACCACAGGAAGTAGGGGACTCCTTCAAATAGAGATGAGAAGAAGAGGTGATTTCACTTATGGCCCCTACAAGACAGAACAATTATAGTAAATTTTCTAGCAAGGATGCCAGTGAGATACTTTGTACATGAAGGGTAGTAGAACCCTATGAAATGAATAAAATAAGACATGCCAGCTGTACTCAAGTAGTAAATGCATATACATGTAGTTAAGTAGCGACTTCACTATACTGCCTATGTGCTGAAGAACAATGTTGTACAACTCATGGTAGAACTGCAAATATGCCTACTGTTTCTTCAGTTCCCATGAATCAAGTGGTACACTCAAAGCATCCTAGAATGAGCAACTGCATATGCAACAGTTATACTTGCAGAGCTCTGCTTAAGCAACTGTGAACTGAAAATGAATGTTATGCCATGACCAAAAAATTACACCCACATGCACAAGGGAACTTACATGTTCATAAAACTCCAGCAGGATGCTAGCCGCTGAAGGGAGAGAATGGTATCTAAAAGGGAATTAACTTTCATTGTTGAACATCCTCCAGCCAAATAACAACATCACCCAGTCTGCAAATTGTATCCATGTCTAAAACACTCAAAATGCTTAAACTGCAGGCTGTCATGAATAACTAGCACTTGCTGTTATAGCTAACAAGTTGAAAAGCTGTCCCAAAGCCCAGACCTGAAACTTTGAGGAAGGGGTTTTGTTTTGTTTTGTTGTCATTGGCATTTTAGGTTTCAAGCTGGATTTTTGTGTTTTCTGTGTATCCTAATGTCTAGGCTTGGAAAATTCGGCTGAAATAATTGCCCAAATGGTTTTCTAGTTGTTTAATGAGCATGCTGTTAAATCCACAAATGACTTGGATTTTCAGCAGATTTATTATCTAAATGCTGCCAAACAGCTATTTGATGATGAAGCTACTAGTGATCTTGGACGGATTTGAACTAGTAGCATAAATAATTATTTAGCATTGTTGGAGCCCTTTAGAAAGTTTATGTTGATACACTGCAAGGTTTTTATGTGGCTTAGATGTTAAGCCTGCCACATACCCCACTCTATAAATCAACATTATGGTGTGTTTATAGTGTATTCCATGTAGCCCAGTTTCTTTCTGGAACCACTCATCCATTTCTGTTCCCTTCCACTCTGTCTTGAAGCTTTTACTGTTTGCTGTATCAAACTGAAACAAAATCTAAGAAACAGGAAGGGTTCCACTTTCTCTGTTCTTTCTTGAGACTAGCTTAAATGCATGGTTCCTTATGCCTGCCAAACTAGTCTGACACCCTCTTTTCTAGTGCTGCAAATAGATGTTCAGTTTAGAAAAATGGATGGATGGATGGATTATGCTTGAACTGACCAAAGTGTTTCCTACCACACCCTGGTGCTGGCAGCATTTAGACTGTTCTTAGCAAACCGCAAGAGTCTTTATGTAAAATGATTAATATTACTATTTCATGCATGGAAAATATACCACAGATATTGGCTGCAGACCCCAATCCAACTTTCAGGCACACACCCCACAAGCCTCTGGAGAATTTCATGAGCTTTTCAAATAGAGTAGACATGATATGCTGGTTAAATCTTAACAGTATAGGTGTAATGGGTTTGTTCCCCCAAGTCCCTCCCCCACTTTTTTGGGGGGGACATGCTGATGTTAGCACTTCTCCAGGTATTCTCTCTGTGCTTGACTTGTTCTTGCTAGATGTTTTCTGTCCGTATTTGATTACTAAGGTATTGCATGTCTCCCCATTAGTATGTTGTAATATTTGACAGCTGACACAAAGTTGCATTTTTTAGCATATGACAATATGGACGCCTGTCATGCAGCTGTTGCAAACATCTATATTCACTTTAACTGTCATGGCAACATTCTAAGGAATCACAGGATCTGAAGTTTAGGGAGAGGCATTTGTATTCTCTGCCAGAGAGTTCTTAGCCCTCACTAAACTACAAACCCCAGGATTCCACAATATGTTGCCATGGCATTTAAAGTGGAATATAGCACTATAACAGTGTAGCATCTAAAGTCATCTCTGCCTTTCTCATAAGAGCCCAGCTTAGAGCTGAGAGAAGTCTCATGAGAAATTGTGCGGGAAGGCTCAGTCCTCTGGGCCTCGGGGTTGATCATTTGAACTCATATGATTACCTCTGCCTAAAGGAGATAAAAGGGCTCCTTTTAATCCATACCTTTGCCTCATAGACTGCTGCACAGGCGGGCACATGTGTCTAGTACAGGTTGTGTTAGCCGCCTGTACTTGGATTAGTGTGAGCAGTAGAAGATGGTAGCTATGATAGCAGTAGGATGGTGTATTTACTCCAAGTGATAGTCTGAACTTTAAATTGCAAGATGCTGAACCTATTTTGGCAATAAGATCCACTGTAGCAGACTAGGCTGCTTTTTAGATTTGCCTCATTCTGGAATTGTAAAGATGTACTATAGAGTA